>JAMKCH010021761.1:0-66391 GCA_023653785.1 Ophioderma brevispina | reverse complement strand
TAGGTGTGTTCATTTATTTTAAGAGTACATAATGTATATTACCACTAGGTTAAAAATAGCAGGTCAATCAAACTTATTCAAGATTTCCACGGTTTTTAAGTCTTTCCATATATTTTTCACATATGTTAATCACAATTTTCAAATTTATCAAATTGGGCGAGGTGGCGGGCGGTCTAAGGTCTGAACCGTCAGTAGGGTCGATCGCGCGGCCCTTGTTTGGCATGATTTACAGTTATTTTTAAAATTATCACTGTGAGTGGGTGTGTGATTTTTATTCAGAGTTTCTACACGTTAATTGATCACAATGGTCCATTGGTCCAAAGAACAGTGCTGCCTAATATCTTAACTGAGCGTATGAGGAAAAATATAAGCTTCAATTTTATAAGGTAGCGAGTTTTTGGCATTAGGTTCACGCACCTTTGATATATTTTAAATTTAACCAAAAATAAGTGTCTGAACTTGGCTTTTTATTTTGTTCAGAAAACCAGTACGAAATAAAAAAGCTAAAATAGGTATGTGAAATTTCAAATCGCCCATTCGTGTTGCTTAGGTAATTGCCCTTAAGAAGTGGCACTGTATTCGTGACCGAGGCTTTTAAACCCAGGGTGTACATTATCTGAATCAGTTCGAGTATTAACGCTTTGGCAACTAAATTTTCACACTAAACTTGCATAGTAATTTCATTCAAATGTAGTTAACGTAATTTATATCTTAGCCATCAAATATGACCACTTAAATGAGCATACAGGGTGCACGGTTTTTCAAAACACCTTTATCACACTAGCAAAAGCCGGCATACAGACTTGTCCCAATAAAACTAGACAATCAAACTACAAATTATAAAAATATAACCTGTAACATTTTACCAGATATTTGACTTTATTTGGTAGACAAGATCCTAGCTACATCCTTGTTTGTATTCCTCCAATTTGATGTACCCTAAGCGGATATATTGTCATTGAAAACAGAGGATACAATACCACTTGGGCCAGTGTCACCTGAATGTTCAGAAACTAAAGGTTATAGCGTGTAGCAATCATTGTGGTATTAAACCCTTTTCAAACAAAAGAACTATTGTACAGATCAGAGTGATGTATTATCAGCCTTGAACGAATCAATACATTATTTTTCAGTGAAACATCAGAAATTATTATGTTGTGGGTGAAATGAGGCACTCACTCTCAGGGGGACACTAATCATGAAATGCCTGGCAATTTGGGAATTTTGACTGCTGAAACTAATGTCAACACAGTCTACGCAAGTTGTGTGGACCACGCTTGTCTACAGCTTTTGTTGTGTGGCACATTATGTTCCTAATGGGAGGGACAACTTACCCTTCCCCTATTTCCACTGCCTCCAAGATGCCAGGGAGGAATTGATAAGAAAGCATTGTTCAACAAAAGCAATAAAGGAAAGCATGGGTTTGTGTTTAAAGGTCTCAGCTTACTTTCCACAGGTTGTTTTATGGTTCACCTCTGCTGAACCTGGAGTAAAGCTAGACAACAACTGTTTGGATTTTTTGGAAAATTTTCTCAATAGCTACATGTATTCATTAGGCCAATGGCGACATTATAAAGTTATAAATTACGTTAATCACAAAAGCAGCACTTTATACTTTACTTTTTATTTTAATGTTCAATAAAAGATGGTCTTGAAGGTGATTTTCAATGGAAACTTTGTTGATATCAGAATAGCCGAGCCAACAGGTTTTTCAACTGTCTCAGATAATTAACCATAAATCCTGAACCAGACCCCCAAATGAACACCAACTAAATTCCATGAAAGCTGGAACACTCCTAAACAGAATCAAAACTCCAGTTGAGATGAACTTAAATTTTGGCCAAAAAAAAATCGGGGTGAAGAAAAAGGAGAAGGTATGAGGCAACGAAGAAGACTGGGGGGAGCGAGAAGACTACTAAGTAGGGCGAAGTTGATTGTATAGTTTTTTTGGACAGTCTATAAATTTGAGATCGCTTGGGCATAATGTGCTTGCGCATAATTGGCTTCCTTGTGGCTTTCGCGTTTATTTCCAGAGTTATGACTTTAAATGCGTTTATATCTATTTCCTTTTCTTGAAAAAAAATCTGGGTTTTCCTTACTAGTTGACTATCAATAATGTAGACCTAGTTCTGTTAATGTATAACCCCTAAATATTACGTTACATTTTAGTTTTTTTTTTTAAAAGTATTTTTGTTATTACTATTGTTGTTATGTTTATTTTGCTTGCTAAATTATTTCATTTCTCTTTGTTAAATACAAAACTTATTTATTTGCAAACGGTCCTTAGATCAACACCGTGATATCTTTGCTGAATCCTCCTCACGAAACCGAATACCCAACTTTAAGCATAGCAAGAAGGCAGTAACGTACTTCTAACATGTTAGCACACTCATGTCCTCTAATTAGATTAGGCTACAAACGGTTCATGATAAGCTTGGCTACATCAGTATTTACTGTTCCGGAGTGCAAATAGGGTGAGAAGAAAGCTTTCATTTTGATAAAGCGAAGCATCAGCATCACAATCGGAGAAGAAATCTGTCTAACAGTGGGATGGATTGACGTGGGCCTAAATTCGCACAATGTACGTTAATTTCATCAAGAACTGATATCTGATTGAATTGAGTGAAATCGATTGGCTTTTTTATTGGCATTATAGTATTTACCGAAAACGTTAACCTTTTATGTTGGTGCACAATATGCCTGATGATATAGCGTAATGTCCTACTGCCTTATTGGAAGTTTATCGTAGTTAAAATAGCCTAAAGCTATTTGTTTTCACTGAATGATTTCTGGAACATAGTTCTACTCTGGTGTCATTGCCCCTTGTCACGGTGTTCACATCCTGATTTATGAACTGCACTCGGTGTGCACTAAGATTAAGATATAAAACGAATATTTGAACTACTCTACGTTCGCTGAAGCCAACTTTCCGGCAATTAATAAAGTTTGATTTTATTGCACTGATATTACGTTTTCTTACAATATTGTTAGAGTGACGAGTAAAACAAAATGCGCCGATATATCCAAACGAATCGCCAATATACCAACAACTTCGATGATTCAAATCATATTTTATAACAATAGAATCGCATAGTCAAATACATTTTGTATATCGCCACTGCTGCACATAAGATGATCTTTAGTTCGGATGTCTTGATAGTGAGCTTAACAATTTGCGCTGCAATATCATTGACAGGTTAGACTGGCTATGCTTTGTAATTTAATATTTCCTCAGCTTCAACATTTGTTCACAATTACTATCTATAGTAGATTTCAGCGACCGTGTCATCTCAGGAATATTAACAGGGATAGGGAATGTTTATTTGTTATGTTAATACTTGTTATACGAGATGTCGTTACCTTTCCGGAAACCCTTCACGAAATAAACCACATGTTTATTCCGTTAAGGTTCCGAATTCATAAATATGGGTAAGATGGGTCACCTTACGAAAGAAGAAAATAAAATTTGAGTTAACTCACCTCAAAGTATTCAGAATAGTTCTTGATGGTCATAGGTGAATTGAAAATACTTGAAAGGACTAGATAAAGTATATTTATACATGGAACTTTCATCTATCAGAAGAGTAATATATTTTGAGCATTTTGAAAGAGAACAAGACGGAAGGAAACCCAATCTCGCTTTCCGGCAATTAATAAAGTTTGATTTTATTGCACTGATATTACGTTTTCTTACAATATTGTTAGAGTGACGAGTAAAACAAAATGCGCCGATATATCCAAACGAATGCGCCAATATACCAACAACTTCGATGATTAAAAAAAAAAAAAAAAAAAAAGTAGATTTCAGCGACCGTGTCATCTCAGGAATATTAACAGGGATAGGGAATGTTTATTTGTTATGTTAATACTTGTTATACGAGATGTCGTTACCTTTCCGGAAACCCTTCACGAAATAAACCACATGTTTATTCCGTTAAGGTTCCGAATTCATAAATATGGGTAAGATGGGTCACCTTACGAAAGAAGAAAATAAAATTTGAGTTAACTCACCTCAAAGTATTCAGAATAGTTCTTGATGGTCATAGGTGAATTGAAAATACTTGAAAGGACTAGATAAAGTATATTTATACATGGAACTTTCATCTATCAGAAGAGTAATATATTTTGAGCATTTTGAAAGAGAACAAGACGGAATGAAACCCAATCTCGCTTCGAAATACCTTAGACAGAATGGAAATTGCTACGGAAATACTGAAGCGGACAATAGGTCGACATCTGAAACCAAAGACAGCTGATAAGAGATACCCTTCCAATAAAATTAATATTGACGATTTTGGCAGGCTGACATGCAAGCAATAATGCGTAGAATTCATCAGTTCTATCAAAGAAAAAAGTTTCCGACTGTCGCAAAATTTTAGCTGTTCTACGTGCAGATACGCGTTTTGTTTGTGATAAAACAACACTCTGGAGGTAAAAAGAATGTGTTTTTAAATTTAAGAAACAAGATGGTCGAAAGTATTTAATTGAGCGAGCAGAAATAGTGTTGTTGCGTCATCAATACTTAAGGACTATATTAAAAGATTCGAGAAACCAAACTATTATGAAAGTAATACACATTGACGAGACTTAATGAATTAAATTCATGCACTCGGAAAGTGTTGGATTGACAAGAAATGAAAGGACAGCGGCTGATCATCGCACACGTGAGAGCGACGAATTCTTTGTCCACACAGCAAAACCGATTACTAAAACAGAATATTACCATTACAACTTCCTCATTAGCAGCATCCAGATTGTCAGATTTATCGCGATACTCGAAAGGGTTACGCTTGCAGTATAAATACGTCGAATTCGCTACACCACAACCAGTAATTTATACACTTGTGTCCTTTGTTGAACGTTGGTCTGATTAAAGGATTATATAAAATATCTATTTAAAGTCCTTGGTCGCGGCTAAAATCTTGCATCTCCATCCTGATGTCCCAATTTATCTCAAATTTGTATATGGCTTTATGAGAATTAGAAGTTACGTACATTGATGGAACACACTCTGAAAATAGCTTAATCAATGTTGATTAAAAAGGAAGTACCTCATCGGTTGAGTGAATCGTAATGAAGTCGAGTAAACCCTTTTTTAACCAACATTTTTATAGTGTAAGGAACGGTTATAAAAACCCGTTTTATAAAGTTAACAAATACAAAGTAAAGCGAATTTCTCACGTCAACCTTTAAAAGTGGGTGACCCGATCGACAACCTCATCCCTCCACTTTGCTCCATCAAAATTGAGATTTTGGTATCAGAAGAAAGTTGATATTTTTCTCATTACCACACTAAAACTTTAGGTCCAGGAAATGTTTCCATTCGATGTTATGAACAAAAACGTCTACAAATGTGGTCTATACCACATTTATTGGCACACACTGTCCAGTGGGACAATTAAGCGCACATGTTTGCTTCTACTATCCAAACGGCTGGATCGATTCAACTCAAAGTTTGTAATCAGACGTTTTTGGTGATATTCTTCCGTGTGGGGGAGGGGGAGAAGACATCATAGGAAAAATCGGACCGTGATCGGGTCACCCACCTTTAACAGTTTTTAATTTGACATCACACGCAATAGACTATTTGCGCAATCCCCGAAATGCATCTCATTCGGTGCCCATTTCCATCCGGGAACTTGTACCAGAGGTCATGTTTACACTAAAAATTTGTTGTTCGTTCGCGTCGCCGAACAGTGCCTAAAATTACAATACAAAGTACCTTTTCACGTGAAGTTAATCTTACCAAAATGTAGAAGAATATCTATGGAACAAAAACAATCGAGGCACTGGTGTTGAAATTCACGACAAAACGTGATATTTTCGATTGTAACTGTGCCCTACTTGTCACCGGACGGACGATTACACAATTGTAGTGTAACGTCACAGATAGCCTAAGTTTTCTGGTATATTTGTTACGCTCCTAACCGTATGTTTTTAGCTGACTTGAGGCTGGTAAAAGTTCCCGTATGGAAATGGGCACCGAATGAGATGCATTTCGGGGATCGCGCAAATAGTCTATTGTCGTTACCTATGAGAACTCTCCAATTTACGTCACTCATACACGCGCACGCATACTAACGAAAATCTAATGGTTCTTATCATAACACTTTAATAGTACAGTTGAATTTCTCGGCGGATTGATATTTAAGTTTATCCTTCAAGAGAGTGGCCGACGTACATAAACACTGACAACTTTATGTGCACTCGTTTGGATTCGAACCGGTGACCTTCTGGTTTCTAGGCAGATTGATCCTCTGCTCATTTTCTTAAAGACAACAGCATCAAACCAACTAACCAACAAATAAGTAGGACGCAGTTGGTAGACCGAACTTTTGTATATCGCCACTATACTCGTCATTTTCTTTGCTGTAGAATGAAAGCTATTTGTAAAAAGAGAGTAAGCTCATGAGCTCGGCTTTCACTCATGAAGACATAAAAGAAAGTTGATTACTAGTAACATTAGTAGGATGTAAAGTGAACGTGTTAACAGATATCTTTGTTTTTGGTTAATGAAAATTCAAGAATCACTCGTATTTTCCAGCAATAATTGAAAAGTAGACCAACGCATGATGAACGCTCAGCAAATTTCTAATCCAAGAAAACATAATTTTGAAAACGCAAAGACTAATTCATAAAAAGTATGGAAAACGAAGACTCGCCTGGTGAGGTCACTAACATGCAGGCTGGCTGATGTGCCGTTAATGCATTCCTATTTAGGAATGGAGTGATCAAGGGAATTGAAACTCACTTACAGACTCGAAACGGAAAGCACGGCATCGTTCTCAACCACATTCATATTCTGGTTACATAGCTCGTCCGTGCTTCTTCACATAGAGTTTTATGACGTCCTTCAAAAGACAACATCTACGAAGTAGCCGATAAATCTTACAAGAATTTTTTCGAGGGGGTCGTACTTGTATTTCGTCGAGTCTATCACATAGTGACGAATGTGCATAATTTAAAGACCGTTTAGTACAACATCTATTTTGATTATTAATTGCTCTCGTTAATCGTTTGAATTGTTAATGCTAAGATAGCTTATGAGTTATTTCTAAATGTCTACTTTATCTGGGGATGATATCAATTTTTACAGGGAATACAACACGTACAATCCAGAGACCAATACACTTTGTTACCAAACGAAAAATGTGAAACCACATATCATCGGCCGCGTCACATAGTGGCGTATTTGCAAAATACACATTTCGTGAAAAATGGCTTTGAAGATTTTGCGATCTGCATTACTCTATACTAGTGGAAAATCACCAAATTAAGTTAAATTTCAAATACATTGAACTAATCAACTTCCAATTAGATACGCGAAACAATAATGATATATAAAATATGTCACTATGCGAAGCTACAAAATGGCAATTTCAACTTGTAAAAAACACAAACGAAAACGGCCGTGCAAATACGTCATTATGTGGAGCGTTTTGCGCAAATACGTCACTATATGAAAACGACAAAATGGTAACTCCACCGTGAACTGAAAAATACGTCGCACAAATACGGCGAATACTTCAAAATGCAGATACGATGTTATGGGCATACGCAGAATAGACTTTCGACAAATACGTCGTTATGTGATGCGGACAATTTATGGTTTTGCAAATACGTCATAATTAGTTAATATTTTACTGATTAAGCCACTTTAAGGTTTGAAATTTGGTGAATTTGTAGAGTAATACAAAACAAACGTATATGCCAACTTTCTCCCAAAAAGTCGAATACGTCACTATGTGACGCGGTCGACGATACAGTTGGTCATGAAAATTTAAAGTTATGGTGCAATAACATTTAAGGTGCAAAATCCGAATTAATATTTAATGTTTTGCGACAAAAAAAGGGTTTTTGCATATCTCTATTTGAAAATATTTTCTAGGCAATCGAGTAATATCTTTGAAGGGTCATTAAAATGAGCTATTTCGTGGATTCTAATGTTTTAGTAATCTTCAAGGCTATATGTGATTAAAATTCGGAGCAACGCACATTCCGTGTAAATAGTAATTCCAGTCAGTGTAGGATTCAATAAAGGTGTTAACGTATAGGGAGCACACTACGGCGATCGACCGAGCTCCAGGAGTTTGAATAGATTCTCGTAGATTGCTATGTATACAGTTGTGTAATCTTGGGAATTGATGCTCAACGACCGAAGGGACCTTAGACCACAACCAAGACTGTCGTTTCACTGAGGCAAAAGAAAGGTTATCAAGGCTTATTGGATATGATCGTAGGGAATAGCTTCTGAGTTCCTCAATAGAATGTATTTTGCTTCCGTTGCTTGCAACCACCGTATCTCCTTTTAAATTGTTGATAAGAGGTTACGTGCGTCCCCCAAAGTGTCAGACACCGTCTTCTTCAGCTTTAATGTTGCTATAGATCTAGCCTTCAAGACATTTATACGTTACTGTAATCCTTCAAATAGCACGCAAATGGACTACAATATCCTTGCGAAAATAGAAACTTATACAATCAACATGGTACTGAATGCGTACGCCATTGTACACTTTCGTACCATAGTTTCTGTTACTTTTGTTTCTATTGCTACATTATGTTGTATTCCTTTATTGACAATGATTCATATATTCTTACCTATTTTTTTCTAAATTAGTTATATAAATCAGATCTGAAAAGTTGTCCCTTCCATTCAAGACGGTACTGTGTAAATAAAAGATGTTCAGATGAATTTCGACTCAATCCGAACATCCGAAATTTTGACCTTATCATCATCTTGCAGTTACTGTCCATTTTCCCTATTCACTGTGGCACACAGTGCATTCATAGGCCTATGACCTGTCGTGCGTACTCTGTTGCTTAACGCATAGGACATGAGAAAACTCACGTCGTTTGCAGAAAGTGCTCAAGGGATTTTCCTGGTATAAAGGAAGCTCATTGTATAATATATTAGCATAAATAACATATGTGAATTTATTTGATAGAGTATTCAGAAAAATCCGAAAATGGTTAATTTATAAAGAGTGGTACTTTGGTAGGGTATAATGCTACCTCTATTGGCAAATCACCAGTGATTGCTGGTCGTATTCAAGAGGGCACCATGGACAAACTGTCATACCTATACTCTTCGTAGAAGCTGAAAACTAAGATAATCTTATTCTCTACAGGTGGAGTAATTGGGTTGACACGGTGCTGAAAAGATCCCAAACGACCATTTCTAACAAGGCGTCCAACATGTTGTAAAAACAGCCTTCGCCAATGTTCCTGCACACAGTGTGTGAGTAATCGCCTCATCCATAGCATGTCATTGATCAGTGATTGGATGGTGCCGTGTGAAGTGGGAATCATTTACACGAATCAAACTTATGAATGGATTCATGCACAATGATTTGGTTGGGTGATCAAAAAGGTTCGAGAGGCCCGTTTACAGTGGACACTAACTTCACTATGTACAACATTAACTGAACCTTCTTGCTCTCTTACAATAACTATAAGTATCAGGCATATTAAATTCTATTATATTAGCAGATTCCTTGTATCCAGACCAAGAATTTAAAATATTTTCAATAAAAAATGAAGCATGGAGGTAACCGTGGTGAATTTACAACAATATTTCGTCGGCCGCGCACATAGTGACGTATTCGACATTTAGGACTTTTTGGATAAATTTGGCATACGTTTGTTTTGTATACTCTACAAATTCGCCAAATTTCAAACCTCCAGGGCGTTAATTAGTAAATATTTAATTAACTAATTATTCATTATGGGGTATTTACAAACTTTAAATGGTCCGCATCACATAACGAAGTATTTGTCGAAAACCTATTCTGTGCAGGCCCATAACGTCATATCGTTATTTTGAAGTATTCGCCATATCTTATAGTGACGTATTTGTGCGACGTATTTTAAGTTCACGGTAGATTTGCGTTTTTGTCTTTTTCATATAGTGACGTTTTTGCGCAAACGCGTCACTTAACGACGTACTTGCGCGACGTATTTGTCATTTATACGTTGAAATTTATATATATAAAATTAATCAAAAAACCCAAAAATATTTTTTTATCCATAATTTTTTTTTCGCATAATCTAAATAAATTGGAAGCTGATTAGTTAAATATATTTTGAGATTTAACTTATTTTGGCAATTTTCCAATAGGTTTTAATTGAAATATATGTCTTAATGAACAGTATGGAGCACATTAAAATCGCAAAATCTTCAAAGCCTGTTTTCTCGAAATGCGCATTTTGCAAATACGTCGGTATGTGACCCTGCGGCCGACGATTTGACTTCATCAGGTGTTATTCTAATAAAAATGGATTTAATTAGCCTTTACGTACAGTCCATAGTTTATTTTGCATTCTTAGTCTTTAGTTGTAACACTCTCATTGGTGTTCAGGGAAGTTTAGGGCCTCAAGTATGTATCTAATTAACGGAATGGATGCATTATATTTATTTATTTTTGGAATAAAAATCCATAATATGTCAGACAATCAGCGTGTGAAAGGGTAACTTGTGGAAAGAAACCCCAGAAATCTAAATTGAGATCCATGAACCGCCACTGGGGCACTAAACTATTTAAAATGAAAGGGCAGGCTTCAGAACTCATCCGCCATTTGGCCCGCGGTTCGTTTGTGTCCGAACCGTGTCTCATTGCTTAGAACAATATAAACCAACTCCACAGGAAATAACAAAGCAGAACCAGCAAGCAACCGGAATAAAGCTCATGCACACTGCAAATGCAATGGTACGTCCGCAGCGGAGTGCCCATCTCTCTGTCATTGGCGTTTGGGCCAGACCCCTCTATAATGTTGCTGTGTGGGTTCGCCGCTCCTCCCGCACAGCGAGTCTGTTTTGCATTCCCAGGCATATGCCGGTACCCATACTCCTGGTTGGAGAGAGGCAAGCGATAAAGTGCCTTTCCCAAGTCCACAACACATTGGATAACAGCGGGGCTCGAACCCACAACCTTATGCTTATGAGGCTAGCGCTGATCCAACTGCACCACATGTGCCCTCACACTAGTCATTGCTTGCATGAGCTTTTATTCCGTAAGACTACCTTAAGGTAATATCACCGCGTACATATATTAATAGAACATCACCTAAATGTATTAAACAAGTTAAATGCTCAGGTTGAACTGACATATGCAAACGAGAGAAGGAAAAATAAAGAAGCCTGTGGTATTCGATCCCACGATACTTGATTGCCGGTGTGGCAAGAGGATATGGTCCATCGGACTCATAGTCCACCTACAACGGTAAGAATAGAGCACTCTGTGTAGTTGACTCTTCACGTAGCATTAGTTTCATGCTTTATTCCGATGTCGTTATGGAGCCCGGACTATGACTTTGGACGACCTACCATCCGTTTACACCATCAAGAACATACCACTAACAATTACTTGCCGTGTCACTGGAATTTTATGTATTCTCTTAGGTTGTATGTGTTGTTGCATATTAATTAGAGCATTATCATGGATAGAAATAGACAAAATTATGCAACGTCATCATTGAAGCTTCCAGCTTCGTTCGGGATGGAGTATGCCATATCTATCCATGTATAGAAATAGTATAGTTCAAACGCGAACTAAATTCTACTACATACGAGTTCGCGATGCGGTGTGGATTCCGAATAAGAAATCACCCTGTTTTGCGATTTAAAGGGAGATGACCCGATTTAGATTTATAAATTTTCACCTTGATTGAATTAACCCAAAAGCCCAATCTGTAATGTTTATCGCTAATATTGCAATCCGTATTGATATGAGAGCTAAAACATTGATTTTGTAAGCCCATATAGAGTACTGTGTAAAATTAATACTGGTGGACCAAAAGGGGGCACCATTTTTGGCGCATTACATCCAAGCCAAACATATTTTAACCCTAATATTTTACAGGGCAATCGGAAAATATTAGCTTCAAACCTCAAAATTCTGACCACCTCTGGTAAAATTTGTGGTTCTGGGAACGAGGCATTTGGCGTTCGGCCATGGACCTTCAATTACATTTATATTGATTGATAACATTATTTTGTATGCAAAGAATTTCATTATAAGGAAGTTTAATGGATGAACATGAATGATTCTCATGTAATACCGTTTGAATTTGAGAACCAATTATTGACGTACAAATGACGTTAACATACGCTCGGGGTGGATGAATCGATACATCAATTAACACGACGTATGTATGAGCAACGTAAGTTATAATAAATGTGTTAGTTTAATCTTTAGCATATTCAAAAGCATGAACGACATTATTGCTCAAAAAGTGGCATTCTGACCATTTAGCGTATATACAAAATTAGCATGATGCAAACTTTTGCAAAATACGATCGCTTGATACAGCATTAGAAAATACTATCTTTTAGCTACGAGTTAAGGTGATATCTGACTTTCCACGTATCACGAGTCCAAATCGTAAGGTGATATCTGACGTTCCACAGTACACGAGTCCAAATCGATAAGGGATATCTTACTTTCCACAGTATCACGAGTCCAAACGATAAGGTGATATCTGACTTTCCACAGTATCACGAGTCCAATTCGATAAGGTGATATCTGCTTTCCACAAGTATCACGAGTCCAAATCGATTAAGGTGATATCTGACTTTCCACAGTTATCACGAGTCCAATCGATAGGTGGATATCTGAATTTCCACAGTATCACGAGTCCAAATCGATAAGGAGATATCTGACTTTCCACACTATCACGAGTCCAAATCGATTAAGGTGATATCTGACGTTCCACAGTATCACGAGTCCAATTCGATAAGGTGATATCTGACTTTCCACAGTACACGAGTCCAAATCGATAAGGAGATATCTGACTTTCCACACTATCACGAGTCCAAATCGATAAGGTGTATCTGACTTTCCACAGTATCACGAGTCCAAATCGATAAGGAGATATCTGACTTTCCACCGTATCACGAGTCCAAACGATAAGGTGATATCTGACTTTCCACAGTATCACGAGTCCAAATCGATAAGGTGATATATGACTTTCCACAGTATCACGAGTCCAAATCGATAGGTGATATCTGACTTTCCCCAGTATCACGAGTCCAATTCGATAAGGTGATATCTGACTTCCACAGTACACGAGTCCAAATCGATAAGTGATATCTGACTTTCCACACTATCACGAGTCCAAATCGATACGGTGATATCTGACTTTCCACAGTTATCACGAGTCCAAATCGATAAGGTGATATCTGACCTTTCCACAGTATCACTAGTCCAAAATCGATAAGGTGATATCTGGACTTCCCAGTATCACGAGTCCAAATCGATAAGGTGATATCTGGACTTTCCACAGTATCACGAGTCCAATTCGATAAGGTGATATCTGACTTTCCACAGTATCACGAGTCCAATTCGATAAGGTGATATCTGACTTTCCACAGTATCACGAGTCCAAATCGATAAGGTGATATCTGACTTTCCACAGTAATCACGAGTCCAAATCGATAAGTGATATCTGACTTTCCACAGTATCACGAGTCCAATCGATAAGGTGATATATGACTTTCCACAGTATCACGAGTCCAATTCGATAAGGTATATCTGACTTTCCACAGTACACGAGTCCAAATCGATAAGGTGAGATCTGACTTTCCACAGTATCCGAGTCCAAATCGATACGGTGATATCTGACTTCCACAGTATCACGAGTCCAATCGATAAGGTTGATATCTGACTTTCCACGTATCACGAGTCCAATCGATAAGGTGATATCTGACTTTCCACAGTATCACGAGTCCAATTCGATAAGGTGATTCTGACTTTCCACAGTATCCGAGTCCAATCGATAAGGTTGATATCTGACTTTCCACAGTATCACGAGTCCAAATCGATAGGTGATATCTGACCTTTCCACAGTATCACTAGTCCAAAATCGATAAGGTGATATCTGACTTTCCACAGTATCACGAGTCCAAATCTTGACTATTACGTTATAAACTGTAAGAATTTTAATTACGGCCATACAAATGTCCGAAAATGGCTTACAATAAGTATTATTTTTTTCCAATTGGGTATTCAGACTATATCATAGTGGTGTCGGGCTCACTGATATATTGTGAGGCATAATGTGTTCGATATTACATGCCACTCTTCACCAAGTTTAAATTAGCAACCAAAGTGCCGCGCCAATTTTTTTTTTCAAATTGAGTATGAACAAACTTGACGGTTTGTCATAACCTAGACCAGAATGGTATTGGCGTAACCTTGGCAGCGTTAGGTTATGTTGATATGCCAAAATTACCGAATGTGAGTATAATAACAGGTTATTCAAAAGTCACCAAAAGATTACATTAGGTTTTCTTGTTAAAAAAGATTGTGTGTTGTTCTGAGCTATTTTTTTCTAAAATCGCATATATCCGCGGATACAACCGGCCAAGCTGTACAATCTACATTGCCGATGCTCTATGCAGGTGCACAATGAGCATTAAATAACATTGTCTTAATGTACAAAAATTAAAATGTACAGTCTCGTTGGCATGATGTAACAACAAATCTTTGGTAAAAAACGGTTTTCAAGCGGCTCCTTCTACGAGTAACTCGTATTGCAACAACTGAAATTATCGCAATAAAGAGCCCCGTAGAAAATCGTGCTTTCATGCAAATGCAAATAGATAACACGATATACAAATCGCAGATGTAGCTTTTATCTTACAGGTGCATTCGTTATTCCAGCACCTCCCGTTTTTATTCATGTTGCCTAGATATCCTTGAGAAAAGCTTATCACGAATTGCGTTGATCCCGATCAAATTGCGGTTTGGTTTGAGCAATTGCTTGTTGCCCACGGGTCCCATAAGCCACGGTGTGGTAATTCCGTCCGTTTGACAGAAATTACAAAATTGTGCATTTTCTTAGATTAGGCTATACAGCGTGATTACTAGGCTGACGGTTCTATATATAAGATCCTCATCTTTTGTTAGGTAATTTGGGGTGACGAGGCTGTGGATCACGAAATGCACCCTTTAAGCCGTCTTCCTTAAATGAGCTAAGATAAAGAACTGGCAATATTATTTTCTTACTTCTTTTACATTCATCCATTTGAATAGAAGTAACAAAAATACTGCAGTTGAAACTTGCAAGCCCCCTGCCTTTTAAGTATAATGAATTGAAGGTTTGGTATCAAATGTTGACTACACCCACCATGGTTCCATGACCATACAACCATACACCCTTTTTTGTGACATGAATACTCCACCATTCCCTGAATGCCCTCTAAATTGTCAGCGCTGAATGGTGACCACATCCACCCAGTTTCATGACCAAACAGCATTTAGATTGATTTAACCTTGAATTGACCTTGGATGAACCCCAGATGAGCTGGAAATGTACTTTGAAAAATGTTGTGATCAAATCTGACTACATCCATGACATACACCATGTGTTTTGTAATTAGACCTTGCATTAACGTTGAAATAACCTTCAAATTTTTCGGCACCAAATTAGCTCATTCGCATCAAAGACGGTCCTTTATTGGGCCCACATGACCTTTGCTCCCAATTATGATTTCGCCAACATGACCTCTCTCCAACAATCGGAGTATATCACATATGAACCTTGGGACAGTGGTTCTCGATCGAGTGTTTTGGCAGGAGTAACAATACACCCCATTGACAGTAAGGTCCCATTTTAATCCACCAACATACCTTTGACTCCTTTTGTACAGCTCATATGGGCATTGAGTCATTACTACTACCAAATGTAGTGATTGTATATAGCAGTATGGTTATTGGTGTCGGGAAAAAACGAATGATAGATTTTCAAAGAAATGCTCCTTCATCGGCCCACATGACCTGTCACCACAATCAATACACCACATTGAACCTTGGGCCCTTGGTTCATCTATCAGTTTGACCTACCAACTGCTGCCCAAGCGTTTGGGCAGGAGATAAACAATGCCTGCACTGATTATCTTAGCGTTTCAAGCAGATGCTGGTCAAAGAAGAAAATCACTGACGTCGCTTGTCTTCAGTTGGACATATTATTATTCCCATTTATAGACGCGTCTTCCCCCCCCCCCCGAGAAAACACCAAGTGAAAACCTAGGAAGAATACGCGCGCACTTACGTTGAGTTTGTACTCTTACTTAAAGAGACACTGCACGCCACGTTGAAAATAGTGCTCCCTCGTGATTTTTCAAAATTGATATTTTTGCATGGATGTAAAGCTTTTATATGCATTAGCCCTCGCCTGAAATGTTTAAGACCAAATCAGCGCCCTTATGGGTAAACAGAACGATTGTTATAATTAATGTTGCCGGCGACATTTATTCAGCAGACGCCGAAAATGGCGTTTAACTCAAGAAAACACACGCCGAACCTGATTCCCATGGCTTGAACCCTGTTTGACCGGTCTGTGACCTTTGTGGTTTTAATATCAATAAGGACGAGTCTATGATATTAATGTAATAGACATATTTGTTGATTAAAGTTACGGCAAACTTAAAGTTGGCCTACAAATTACCTGAATGTCTTTAGCCTCTTATTAATGCCCCTATCTGTTTTGGGTATGTTATTTTATATGTAAAATATATCTCTATTCTTCCAATGGCCTAGACTATCATTTGCGATCATATTGAGGAAATTTCATATTTTTTGAAAATGTGCCAGTGCCGCTTTAAACTCGTCTGGCTCACGAAAACGATAAGTCGGGATATGTCTTTGAAGTAGTGATCAAGCTACTGTGGTGACAGAATGAAAGTAGGTCTACGGTATCGGAGTCATCAGGCACAGCGAATGCAGGTAGGTGTCTGTGTTCTACATTCAGTCCTGGGTAACGAATCCAGGCCAACCGTGATGTCAGATTTGTCAAATTTTAAGTTTCATTTGTGTTAGATTTCTTGCTTCATGCTATGAGAGCATTTTAATAATACTAACGTTATATTGATAACGCTATAGAGCAGAAATATTTGAATTTGGTCGACCAAAAAATAAGCCAAATCCAATTTACGAAATGACTAAGTTAGACAGAATAAAACTTCTAAATTAGAGCGTCCTTGCGTTGCACAGTATCTTTACCTAGTACAGTTTTTTTATTCGGACAATGTCCTGCATAGCCCAAAAAGCCTGTACAGGAAGCTTATTTCCATTGGAAAGCCAGGGGTAATCACCCTACTCTTTTTTGAAACTGATTGCGATATCCATGTACCTGATATTCATGTACAGGTATATACATGGGACATATGGCTTAACGTCCCCTCCGAAGGACGTTGTATTATTACGGGTCAGTTGCCCAAGTCAAAATGAACCATGGGGAGACTGAATTAATTTTTAATTTAACCTAATTTTAATAGCTCGTATACAGATTAAATCCAGAATTAAGAACCCGATTAAATCTCAGCAAATGGTACCGCCGGGAATAGAACCGGGGACCTCCATGCTCTCCCATTTATTTTGCTCACAAAATTGACCAATCACCGACAGTTGAATAGACTAAACAATTTAACGTGTAACAAAATATAGGTTTGTAAGCAACGTGGGTTGGGTTGATTTGACCCGGTCGTCTGCCAGCCATATCTATTGTTCAATGCCCGTGTGCATCGTATTTTAAGTAAATTTGAACGTTTTCATGAAACTCTACTAATAATGCTTCAACGCCACTTTAGTTTAGTAAGTAGGAACGGGATAGCTGTTTTGGTGTAACTTGGTTTGCTCTACGCGTCGACATCAAGTGAGCTCCGTTAGGGCATACAACCTGAAAACCTTGCAGAACAGCCTTGTAATGTGTGGGCCGACAGACACATTAGTCCAGCGGTAGAATCATAGACCTTACATATGACCTTGCAAAAGAGTCTGCACGAAATATTTGATGGTTTCTAGGTAACATTGACCTACATATTCCAAATCTTGATGATGCTATTTTTGCATCCTTGAGCATATGGGAGGGGGTAAATTAAGAGGTACCAATTTGTAAACGGTTCATACGGATTAAAAGGTGTATAAACATGTTTATCTGGTTCTAAGGATTAAAAAAGGTATAGTTTGCTATCGCTAATACAATTACTCAGTGGCGGATTTAAGGAAAAGGGCCCTTTCAGCGGCTTAAGGTGGGGCCCTTTGGCGTCGCGAAGTGACGCAATGTCATACTTTATAGTGCGACTAGGGGTGTCTTAGGGAGGCCCTGAGAGCAATATTTTAAGGGGGCCCTGTCAGCAGCTGCTGACACTGCTGACTCTTAAATCCGCCACTGCAATTACTTTTAACACAGTAGGCTTTAAAATGGTTCAAGGTCACCCTGGAGAAAAAAAATTATAATGACAGATTTCTCTCAAAATGGACTCAAATTCTTCATGCCTTTAGATAGTAATGTAAAATACATGTTATGTGATTTATTTGATATTGGGGTTATAATTAAGGGGGAATTAGTGCTAAGGCCCACATGCTTTATGGGGATCATCACTCTGGTCTCTGTTAGATATCTTTGAGCTGACTAACATAAAGTAAATGTATATTTCCTGTTGTAACATTCCCATACGAACAATTAGAAACCAATATGAAACCCATCGGATTAATATAAATGTTAACCCCCCATCATGACCTTGAACAGTTTTTTGCCTGCCATGCAAACACGAAAGGTTGAAGATATAGGAAACTATACATTTTTAATCCTTAGAACCAGATGAACATGTTAATATACCTTTTAACCCCGTATGACATATTTACAAAAATATCCCCTGTTAATTTCCCCCTTCCCTATCTCAAAATGCTCAAGGGTGACAAAATTGCATCATCAAGATCTGGAATCAGCAGGTCAATGTTGCCCAGAACCATCAAAACATATGCAGACTCTTTTACAAGGTCATATGGGGCATATAGGACTATAGGGCATGCAAAAATCAGATAACAACTACTCTGAGGAGACGACGTCGATGAACTCGTTTGTTATATAAATATAACATCGCACGTGGGTCACTTTCAGATTAAATCCCCGGCAATTTCCCTTGAGACAGCAAGGATTATATCCGTCGTCAAAATGATACTTTAATATAGCTCTTTACATCTCACAAGACAGTTGTGTCCAGCGGTAAAATCCGCGAGTCTCGCGTTGTAGCGGGTTGTACGTACGTCACCGTGACCCAATATTGAAAGATGATTAAAGTAGCAAGGTTTAATTCAACTGAGCCCTTTGGGGTCTACACGTGACTGTAGTAGCTCAGAGTTCAACATATTTTAGGGTGGTGCCTATACGTCTCTCAAATGTATTGTTTTCTACCAGTAAAAGAAAACAAAGAAAAGATGTACCTATAAAATAACCCCCCTCCCAAAAAAATGAACGGGTCCAATGTAACCATTCTACAAAAAACGAGTGTTAAATATAGCATAGTTGAGTATAAATGGAAAATGTGAAATGTTCTGCTTCATTGTTTACATTTTTTCTGTCAAGAACGGCGTTGGTAGAGGAAAAAGGAAAATGGTAACCAAATAACCCGCAAAACTGCAGAAAAAAGCAAGAAATACAGATCCGGAACTGGCAGCGGAAATACAACATTTAGGCTTATGCAGACAAGACACTCGGATGACCGTTCAAAATGGAGAAAAAATAGAAGTAATAAAACAACCCGCAAAACTCTTCAACAAAAATATGGATTTGGAACTGCTAACTGCCGGAAATAAACCATTTAGACCTACACATGCAAGACAAACCATATGTCTAGTCTGTTCACAATCGGTGTCAACTATTGCGGGAATGCCTTATGGATTATACCACTAACCTGGCTGCCATAAGGATAAAATAACTTTGGTGGTTCTGAAAAAAATTGGAATACCTATAAATGCACTAGTTATATGAAGTAAGTGATGTAATTTCGTGATTATAGTAGACTGGTATGTTTTCTCAAATTAAATGGCATTTGGCCAGTAAATTTGAGTCAGTTAACCCCGCGCTCATCAATTTCATCTCGGCCCACTATGAGCAGTACCGACTATAGAGTATCTCGTGCATCTAGTGGTCAGTGGTGAGATAGCCTTTACTTTAAGCATGGCTTTATTTTATTTCATCTGTGAGAGTTTTAAATGTGAAAGAAACATGCTCAAAGTTTACCTTATGTCAGCAGGCGCAGGTTTCGGAACTCGTCTCGTCATATTGTGCAGCGTTGTGAAAGTGTTACACTAAATATATATATTAATTGTTGCTCGGTTGGTTTTTGAGTTCATCTTTAAGCGATTATGAAAACGAAGAGGAGCACCGTACACACATTCGTAGATAAGAACGACATTCACGCTCCTGGTCTCCTAAAAAGTAGGGACAGCAGTCCTAAATAGGTCGCCCAATCATTGAACCTAAGTGACCCCTGAATGACCTTTGACCTCCTCATCTGTTACTCCATAGACCCATTGTCTTAATGTATAGGCACACCCAGTATGAACTTGATCCATCACTGCTGGACAACATTTAAAAGTGTAACCACATGCCCAGATAAATGAGCCCACATGACCCTGAATGACCTTTGACCTCCTCATCTGTTACTCCATAGACCCATTGTCTTAATGTATAGGCACACCCAGTATGAACTTGATCCATGCAGTGCACTAAAAAGCTAGACAACATTTTAATCAAAAGTGTATTATCAAAAGTTTGACACACACACGGAAACACAGACACACAGAATTTCATATTTGCATCTTTTCATTAAAACAAAATAATATGTTCCCTGGTGGTCTGAAAACAAAACCGTGTCTCCTCAATCCTCATGTTATCAATCTTGACCGTAAATTGAAGAACTTACTATATATATATATATCTATATATATATATATATTATAATATATATATCTATATATATATATATATATCTATATATATATATATATGTAATTAATCCCACCCACTGATGAGATCTAAATTCCAACATTAACATGACGAGCACCTGGCGAGGCAATAGAGAGTGCCCGTGTTTCGGATTAGCAGCCATATTTGAGGGTCAAACGGCACACTCACCTGAACCTATAGAATGTAGTCCAGGTGCAATGCAGGTGCATGCATAGTTCATAGGTCACTACCACCTCAAAGATGGGCGCTAATCCGAAACGCAGGCATTCTCTATATTGCCATGCGCGATACCTGTAGTTTTAAGTGGAAATGATTTTGTGCGGCCGATAAAAAGAGAATTCTACGTTTCACGGATAAGTACATGCCTCACGTATGGCAAATACACATCAGGAACACATCTGATTGTTAGTATGCAAAACACTATGCAGCCATTTTTCTGGAATAAGTGTGAGAGGCACGTAAAGGCAAACATACACGTGCCCTTTCACCCACTAACAAAATTACCAACTTAGATACCCCAGCATGATTAATGTAATATGTGTGTAATGTAATTTGGCTCTCTAGACATAGTTTAAACAACATATAACATTGAACATAGAAACAACACTTACACCATAATAAGACTAAACCCCGCCAATGCTTACTATTAGCTAATGATTATTAAGTTATTCGATATGACACAGACCCATAGTACAGAGAATTATTAAAGTTTACAGTTTTCATTCAATGGGGCATAAATACTCTCATTTACCACAAATAGAACGTTACTGGGCGTGAGTAATTTTTTACAGCATTTGGGCGAAAACTTTTAACACTTTTCAAGATATTAAAAATCTCATCATATGTCATGATTCTGACACTTTGCAACGCTGCTCCATTTTGTCATGCCAATGTATTTCGCACGTAATTTTGTTGCACGTTTTTGGAGATGTTCATGCTTTCGTACGTGTTAGATCCTGTCGAACTCACTTCTGAATATAATCCCCTGTTCTCCTTTTAACTTGAATCACAATAATAAAATGTTACCTTATTCTCGGTTGTAAGAGAAATGGGTAGATTAGAATGACAGATAAACGAGAAGAAGACGAAAAAGGGAAACGAGAGATATTTAAAAGAAAGAGGAGAAGAGAATAAGGGAGAGAGAACGGGAAACAGAAGCGATGAGAGAGGTGTGATTCATATCATCTTTCTTCTTGCTCTCAGCTGACATATTTTTATCAGTTCTAATCCCACCATAAATCCCATCAACTGAGGCAATTAGCATAACACTGAAATCACTCATTTAGCGTCGCAATACTAGAGTAGCTTGTCCAAATGTATCCTTGGATCGATCACAACTGCTAATCACAGCCATTATTTTTTGCCACCGTCGTAAAGTTCACCCTGTACGTCAAGCGCCATCTAGTGAATCATTATACACATTATCTTTAATATTAGTACTTATAGGTCAGTTAATAGACAATTATTGAATCAGAACATGTTTTCTGAGAGATTGACTGGATATCTTTATGTAATTTGTGGCTAGCAGTAAACATTACCACGTGTTGTGTGAGGTTGTTTTTTAATGATACCAAGATCTCAGTATACAAAAGTAATTATTTTCTTCCAAAAGTTTATCAAGAAAAAACTAATGTTGTGAAATAGATCAGAGGCATGTGTGGAGAGTTTGTCTATTGTCTAGTGATTAAATTGCATGCCTCTGGTGTAAAAGGTCCCGTTCGAATCTTGGTGGGACTAATAATTTTTCCAGGAGTGAACTGGATTATCGACAGTGCTGGATTAGAACTGATTATGATCTGTCGACCCTATGGATCAGTGTGAAATAATGCAAACGAAGGTTGTTCCTCGGTGTAATATTGCACAGAACTTGTCTTGTGTCAGACTTCAATGAGCCTGATGAGCTTTTTATTCACTCAGCATATTGAAGTCTGGACATTAGACTAGGTCAATACAATATTACCAAAAGACCCAAATGGATTAGGAAAACACCTCATCCTTCTGAGGGAATGTAAACCGGTTGGCCTCATGTATAGAGATCACTACCTGTACATATAAATCACAGTTTAAAAGACGAGTAGGGTGTTGACCCCTGGATGTACCAATTGAGGTTCTGGCTTAAAGTGGAATGACCTGATTAGTAATACTTTTTCATCTTGATAGAATGGCTTTCCACCCGAAAACTCTCTGTGAAGTTTCGCGCCGATACTTCAACCCGTTTTGAAGTGAGAGCTAAACTGATTGGTACTCCCCCATATAGTAAATCTGATCAATGGGGACATCATTCGCTCATACATCCAAATCAAACTCCTAACCTAGATTTCACAGAGTGAATGAAAAAAATAGGTTGTTCTCTCTTCTTCTGATACAAAAATGTGACCATTTCCGTAAATCTTGGGGCCCCAGGCACGAGCTATTAGCGAATCGCACCATGGACCTTTAAATCGAAGTTGAAACCTGATTAAATGTAATTAATCATTAGCGAGAAGTAATGCAGTTAAGCTACGACCGGAATGTTCTTAGTGACCAAATACCAGTATAGGCAGTGCTATTCAAAGTAACTCTGGTATTTTAGAAAATTTTTTCAAAATATTTTTATTTGAGAGAATAAGACTTTTACATCATCGGAACTGTGCTCAAGGAATGTATGTATGTATGCTTAATTTTACGAACAGATTTGGTCTTTTCTGCAATAAATTCGGTTTAGAATTTCTTAAATTACAATACATCGGCCTATGACACACTGTGATCAAAACATTTGCTCATAACTCAACGTGTTATCATAATCGACTACAATGTAGAAAGGCCCTTTCTCGTTGGCACTATTGTACGATAAACAAACGAATCATCTTTAAAAAAGTTTTCCAAAAAAGTTAAACACAGAACAGGATTCAGAAAGGATGCATTTTATTTAAATGCATATTTCACACATGCGAAGATAAATAATTCAAGTTCTCTTAAGATAGGGTTTCAAGAAGACCATACATTCAAGGAAAGGAGAAGGAAAATCTGCTTACGCCGAGTATGCTCATAACAATCATAGCAATTTGAACATTTGAAGTCTTATAGCCGTGCTTCAATGTATTTTTACTTTCAAAATGAGTGGGTATCTCCAGGTGGTGTATGCCATTAACCTTCATGAAAGAGACAAAATCTTTCAATTTCATGGTTACGATTTCAATCGATTACTTCCAATGTTTCCGTAATGCTGATTTAATATACTCAATATACGATTATGAGAAGAAAATGGTTAAAAATTCATTCCCTATCCCTCCATTCACACATTAATACAACAGATTTGAAATTATTTTCGAACCAAATTTTCTCCTTTTTAAAATGTTTAATCTAGTCGTACTTATGTGGAATCTGCAAGGTTGTAAGAGAATGGGAGAGTAAGAATGACAGAGAAAACGAGAAGAAGAACGATAAAAGGGGAGACGAGAGAGATTTAAAAAGAAGAGGAGAAGAGAATAGAGGGAGAGAGAACGGGAAACAGAAGAGATGAAGATGGTGTGATTCATATCATCTTTCTTCCTTGTCTCAGCGACCTATTTTATCAGTTCTAATCCCACCATAAATCACTATCAACTTGAGGAATTAGCAGGAACACTGAAATCACCAAGCGCATACTAGAGTTAATTTCCATTATCCTTGGATCGATCACAACTGCTAATCACAGCCATTATTGTTGCCACCCGTCGGTAAAAGGTTCCCCTGTACGTCAAGCGCCATCTAGTGAATTCATTATACACATTATCTTCTAAATAGTAGTACTTATATTGTCAGTTAATAGAAACAATTATTGAATAAGAAAATGTTTGCTGAGAGATTGAATGGATATCTTTATTTTTGGTGGCTAGCAAGTAACATTACCGCGTGTTTTGTTTGAGGTGTTTTTTAATGATTACACAAGATTCGTAATACAAAAAGTAAATTATTTTCTTCCGAAAAGTTTTATCAAGAAAAAACTAATGTTGTGAAATAGATCAGAGGCATGTGTGGGAGAGTTTGGTCTATTGTCACAATATTCCGTCATACAAAAATAAATTTTTTCTTCTTCGAAAGTTTTTATCAGAAAAAAACTAATGTTTGAAATAGACAAGGCATGTGTGGGAGAGTTTGGTCTATTCTAGTGATTAAATTGCATGCCTCTGGTGTAAAAGGTCCCGTTCGAATCTTGGTGGGACTAATAATTTTCCAGGATGTGAACGGGATATCGAGACAGTGCTGGATTTAGTAACTATTATGATCTGTCGACCCGTATGTATCATTTGAATAATGCAAACGAAGGTTGTTCCTCGTGTAATATTTGCACAGAACTTGTCTTGTGTCAAGCCTTCAATGAGCTTAATTAGCTTTATTCAAATCGGCATATTGAAGTCTGGACATTAGACTAGGTCAATTCAATATTACACAAGACCCAAATGGATTAGGAAAACACCTCATCCTTCTGAGGGAATGTAAACCGTTGCCTCATTATAGAGATCACTACCTGTACATATAAATCACAGCCAATTTAAAAAGCGAGTTAGGGTGTTGACCCCTGGATGTACCAATGAGGTTCTGGCTTAAAGTGGAATGACCTGATTAAAGTATAAATTTTTCATCTGATAGAATGACTTTCACCCTGAAAACTCCATCGGTTAAGTTTCTCCCGCGACGTCAACAACCCGTTTTGAGTGAGAGCTAAAAACGTGATATTGTACTCTCCCTGAGTACTCTGTAAAATGGACATTTTCGCTCATAACATCCAAATCAACAAACCCTTAGGCCCAATATTTCCACAGGGTGAATGAAACAAAAATAGTTTCATTCTGATAAAAAATTGCCATTTCCGTGAAATCTGGGGGGCCCCTGGCAACGAGGCTATTAGCGATCGCACCATTGACCTTCAATCGAAGTTGAAACCTGATTAAATGTAATTAATCATTAGCGAGAAGTAATGCAGTTAAGCTACGAGCGGAATGTTCTTAGTGACCAAATACCAGTATAGGCAGTGCTATTCAAAGTAACTCTTGGTATTTTAGAAATTTTTTTCAAAATATTTTATTTGAGGAGAATAAAAGACTTTTACTCTTGAACTGTGCTCAAGACTTATGGATGTATGGCTTAATTTTACGAACAGATGGTCTTTTCTCAATAAATTCGGTTTATAATTTCTTAAATTACAATACAAATCGGCCTATGACACACTGTGATCAAAACGTTTGCTCATAAACAGCAAACGTGTTATCATAATCGACTACAATGTAGAAAGGCCCTTTCTCGTTGGCAACCTATTGTACGATAAACAAAAAACGAAATGCATCTTTAAATAAGTTTTTCAAAAATTGTAACCCAGACGGATTCAGAAAGGATGCATTTTAATGCAATTTCACACATGCGAAGATAAATAGGCAAGTGCTCTTAAGATAGGGTTTCAAGAAGACACATACATTCAAGGAAAGGAGAAGTAAGCTGCTTACTCCTAGTATTCTCATAGCATAATAGGCAAGTGAACATTTGAAGTCTTATAGCCGTGCTTCAATGTATAATTTTCTTTCAGAGTCCAAAATGAGTGGGTCCTCCAGGTGGTGTCTGCCATTAACCGTCATTAAAGAGACAAAAATCTTTCATTTCATGGTTAAGATTTTTCAATCGATTACTTCACTGTTTCCGTTTTCCGTAATGCTATTTAATATACTTAATGATAACGATTATAGCAGCAAATTGTGCAAAAATTCATTCCCTATCCCCCTATCCCTCCATTACTCCAATTAATACACAGAATTTGAAAATTAATTTTCGAACCAAATTTTCTCCTTTTTAAAATGTTAATCTGAGCTGTACTATTTTTGGAATTGCAATGTCTTGGTACTTTAAAGTACTTAAGGCGCAAGTACTTAACAGAATGCTTTAGATAGACAACGTCAATGGATATCTCACGATATTAAAATTCCTGTTTTGAAAATCAAAACGTGTGATCTGCCAAAATGGTTGAATGTAATTTTTTTTTTTCACTTTAATTTGAATTTATCAAAATATCGCCCGTGTTTTAAGAACTCCATTTATCGTTTCCACTGAATAAATACTTTAGTTTGATATGTCCAAGAATCAAGGTTAACCGTTTATCACAATAAATGCGTCAAACATTGCAGTACACCAGTGCTCGCATTATGCTTGTGTGCGTGCGCGAGCGTGGTGTTTTTGTGTGTGGCCTCGCGCACAGCTTGTCGTGTGACCAATATTGTACCAAGGTATCATAAGAAAAACCCATTGTCGTATACAGTGGTTGAAATACATATAGAAGCCGTGTTTTTCAACCAATTGTAATATACAACTCCCAATGAAAGCAACGTAGACTTTCCTTGCTCTGCGCTTTCATCAAAATAGTCAATTTGTCTAATCAGCGCAATAATAGCAATACCAAATAATCCAAAGATTTTTATATTGAACAATTGCAAGTTATCATAAACAACACGTCAACTTAAAGTAGTAGACATTGCTTTATGTATTTTCTAATCTATTGTATGTATCTCCCATTGCAGGTAATGTAGACTTCCCTTGTTCTGCACTTTCATAACAAAAGTCCATGTATCAATCAGCGCAATACAAAATAATCGTAATATGAAGTAATCCCAATATTTTGTATTTGTAAAACACCAATATTGACCAAGGTATCATAAGAAAAACCCATTGTCGTATACAGTGGTTGAAATACATATAGAAGCCGTGTTTTTCAACCAATTGTAATATACAACTCCCAATGAAAGCAACGTAGACTTTCCTTGCTCTGCGCTTTCATCAAAATAGTCAATTTGTCTAATCAGCGCAATAATAGCAATACCAAATAATCCAAAGATTTTTATATTGAACAATTGCAAGTTATCATAAACAACACGTCAACTTAAAGTAGTAGACATTGCTTTATGTATTTTCTAATCTATTGTATGTATCTCCCATTGCAGGTAATGTAGACTTCCCTTGTTCTGCACTTTCATAACAAAAGTCCATGTATCAATCAGCGCAATACAAAATATCCTAATATTTTTCTCTGTCAAGAACAATTTGAGTAATTTATCACAAGAAACACGTCAACCCATAGTAGTAATCATTAGTTGCATTGGGAGTTGTATTTTCAACCCAATATATAATATACAGCTCCCATTGCAAGTAGTGTAGACTTTCCTTGCTCTGCATTTCCATCCAAACAGTCCACTTGGTCTAATCAATCAATACAAAAACTCAATATTTTTTATATTTTCAAGAACAATATGAGTAATTTATCACAAGAAACACGTCAACCCATAGTAGTAATCATTAGTTGCATTGGGAGTTGTATTTTCAACCCAATATATAATATACAGCTCCCATTGCAAGTAGTGTAGACTTTCCTTGCTCTGCGCTTTCATCAAAATAGTCAATTTGTCTAATCAGCACAATACCGAATAACAGCAATTCCAAATAATCAAAATATTTTTTATATTTTTATATGAACAATTGTAATTTATCATAAGCAACACGTCAACTCATAGTAATATACATTGCTTGCAGTTTGTTTAATCAATGCAATACCAAATAATCGCAATACCCAATAACCGAAATATATCTACATGTCCAAACCAATAGGCTTTCCTTACACCTTTTCAGCAAAATAGTCAATCTATTGACCAAGTTATCACAGAAAATACGTTAACTCATTCTAGTATACATATTCCAACCTAATGAAATATACAACACGCATTGCAAGCAATATAGGCTTTTCTTGTTCTGCACTTGCATCAAAATAGTCAATTTGTCTTATCTACGCTATACCCATAACCCAAATATTTCCATATAGCCAAGACCAATATTGACCAAGGTATCATAAGAAAAACCCATTGTCGTATACAGTGGTTGAAATACATATAGAAGCCGTGTTTTTCAACCAATTGTAATATACAACTCCCAATGAAAGCAACGTAGACTTTCCTTGCCCTGCGCTTTCATAAAAATATTTGATTTGTCTAATCAGCGCAATAATAGCAATACCAAATAATCCAAAGATTTTTATATTGAACAATTGTAATTTATCATAAGCAACACGTCAACTTATAGTAGTATACATTGCTTTATGTATTTTCTAATCTATTGTATGTATCTCCCATTGCAGGTAATGTAGACTTCCCTTGTTCTGCACTTTCATAACAAAAGTCCATGTATCAATCAGCGCAATACAAAATAATCGTAATATGAAGTAATCCCAATATTTTTGTATTTGTAAAACACCAATATTGACCAAGTTAGGCATAACAAAATTGTTGTTTGGCGTAACCCGACCAACCCTAAAAACCTGCCGACTCAAATTTTTTTTTTTTTTTTTTTTCCTTACACCTTTTCAGCAAAATAGTCAATCTATTGACCAAGTTATCACAGAAAATACGTTAACTCATTCTAGTATACATATTCCAACCTAATGAAATATACAACACGCATTGCAAGCAATATAGGCTTTTCTTGTTCTGCACTTGCATCAAAATAGTCAATTTGTCTTATCTACGCTATACCCATAACCCAAATATTTCCATATAGCCAAGACCAATATTGACCAAGGTATCATAAGAAAAACCCATTGTCGTATACAGTGGTTGAAATACATATAGAAGCCGTGTTTTTCAACCAATTGTAATATACAACTCCCAATGAAAGCAACGTAGACTTTCCTTGCCCTGCGCTTTCATAAAAATATTTGATTTGTCTAATCAGCGCAATAATAGCAATACCAAATAATCCAAAGATTTTTATATTGAACAATTGCAAGTTATCATAAACAACACGTCAACTTATAGTAGTATACATTGCTTTATGTATTTTCTAATCTATTGTATGTATCTCCCATTGCAGGTAATGTAGACTTCCCTTGTTCTGCACTTTCATAACAAAAGTCCATGTATCAATCAGCGCAATACAAAATAATCGTAATATGAAGTAATCCCAATATTTTTGTATTTGTAAAACACCAATATTGACCAAGTTAGGCATAACAAAATTGTTGTTTGGCGTAACCCGACCAACCCTAAAAACCTGCCGACTCAAAAGTTTTTATGCAATTAGCACAAAATAAAAAAAAAAATTCTGCCGACCGACCCATTATTTTCATCCACAATTAAACAAAAATATTTTTTACCAACACAAAGACGAAAAAAATAACAAAAGACAACAAAGCAACTACAACAAGTAAAATAAAAGATCTTTGCTATGTCACTGAAAAAGCTTTAAATAGTAGCATCTTGCATTCATTTTAGAGTGAAACATTGAGAAGAAAATTTTAAAAAATAAATCTGACGGACCGACCGACCCTGATATTTTTCTCCGTTACGCCAAACAAACATAATTTTTATGCCTTATCATGAGAAACACGTCAACCAACAGAAGTATAAATTGAATTGGTTACATTCGGAGATGTACTTTCAACCCAATGTAATACACAGCTCCCATTGCAAGTAGTTTAGACTTCTCTTGCTCTGTACCTTTAACAACATTGTCAATTTGTCTAATCAATGTAATACCAAATAATAATCAAAATTGTGATAAGATGGCTCTTTTCAAAAACGTTAAAATAAGACTTTAAAATGACACCAAATATCAAAATAATATTTGATGAAATCAGTTTTGCACACTTGAAGCAACAATTTGTAGCATTCTTTTTACTCGCTTGATTTGCATACAGTAAAACTTCGAAAATACATGTAAAGGTCTACACTTTGAAGCATTAAAGAGTTCCATATGAATATTTTTTGTTAATTTCATGGAATCTTAAGTAATCTACATTATCATTCAACACATGTCATGCTTAGCATTTGAATACCGCGCCAAAGAAATCAGTGTGTTAATCTATTTTCAAGCCCTCGCGCTACATAGTAAAGAGTCTAAGATGTACAGTAGGTGTGCAATTTGTTCGGCGCTGAAAATTGATACCTTCACAAAAATAACTATAGCCTTTGAATGCCGTCTTTGAATGCCTTGACCGATTTCGAAAATGTAAAATTCTTGTGGAAGCTGATTAAACAGGGTATCTAACACAGGAATTAATTTGGTAAAATCCATTAAAGTTTCTTCAGAAAAAAAATCTCTCATTTGGTTGTACTTTTTTGACTCACCCTGTGCTTTACAATGAAAAGGTGAATGTAAATGTCTTTAAAAAATATCCAAATATTATGAATTTTCTGATTAGTTTCAAGCGTCGCGATCTTTTCTGCAGTTATCTCGAAACTAGTTTTGTTACGCGTGTGTTGAGTGCTGTGAATTGAAAAGCTCGTATGCTGTGTTAATGTACGCAACGTTGGTCGTACCCGCTGTACTCGCCGATGTCGTATTATGCATGGACGATGTTAAAAAAATAAAGCCAACAAGATCAAACAATACCTTGGACGTGCTAAAAGTGATGGAAATCTATGTTTCTCAGAAAACAAGTCGTTATAAAGTTGCAGTCTGGAACTGTTCCATCCATTTCTAGAGACCGTATTCAATATGACGCAGCCACCAGACATGGTGGTGGACAAGCTGCATACATCCAGGACTACAATACATTAAGCTGTAAATCGATCCATGTTTAGCGAATTGCACAGGGAATCATTGGACAGGTGAATGTATTGTAGTACTGGAAGGCGTCTATCTTGTCAACCACTGGCTGCTATTGAATTAAGGCTTAATCACCTTACGAAAACATGTGTTGCCATAACACTCATAAACATTCAATATTCAATTGTATCTAATCGGTGGTAGTGTACAAATTACAATGTCGCTAATGTGTGCTTACTTCAACAACCGTGTTATAAAATTACATCGTATACCGGTTGACATCTGCCACGTGTTTGGTCGCTGTTTGACGTGCGATTTTATGAGGAGCGAACTGATCTGCAACCAGACGTTGACAATATGTTGTCGAATAGGCTTAGCGAGACCGAAGATTGGGGGTATCATACATCCACGCAGGAAACAACTTAATGACACAATTTATACTTGGCGAAGTTTAAAGTCGTGACGGTGTGAGATAACATTTGCTTGCTCGAACCGGTAAAGGATTTAGAAATACACATCAAACAATTCCTAATTTTATTCAAGCAACCTGCATCCGAAGTATTAAAGGATAACGTTATTAGTGGGGTACTGTCTGAACAGATTTTATGTGAGTTGTGCAAATCCGGATAAAATTGGACTTGGGTTACAAAAGTACTTAATATTATGATAATCAAAAAAAATTGATGGAAGCACTTGCCACACCCCGTTAGGCCCCAGCTTGGATTTTCAAGGTTACACAGGGGTAAAAATTTGTAAAAGGTTCCGATTGTGTTGAAAAGCAACACCATGATGTCTGTCTGGTCACAGGATTCCAAAAAGGTATAGTTTATACTACCTGTGACTTATAGTTAGAATTATGGGGTAAAACTGTAAAACAAACATGGTAAAAAAAACCATTTTGGTTTGTAAGGGGTCAAAAATTAAGAAAGTTGCTCATTTTTGTAAAATGTGGTTCAAATTGTTGGTTTAGCTCATAGTGGCGTAACCAGACCTTGCAAATGGGGGGCAGAAGGGGTGCCAAGACATTTTTTGAGGGGGCTAATTGGGGTCCTTCTCCATAGACACTGTACAAAAGGTCAGTTACATTGGGGGGGGGGCAGAAGGGGGGGCAAGGGTTCGTTGGGGGGCTCGCCCGCCCCCCCTGGCCCCCCCCCCCCCGCTGGTTACCCCCCGGGCCCATGTTTCAGCTCCTAGAATGAAATATAGGAATAGTTGGACTATCTACGTGTCTGGTTATTAACCAAAATGGCGATCAAAGTCAACAGCTATTGGCAGCTATTGGATTCTATTGACCTTAACCTATTTTGTTGGATAACGTGAAAACTAAGCATAACAGATAAGGCAAACTATTCCTTATTTCAATCCTTTAAGCTAGGGCAAAGAACAATTGCCACAACATATGGATGAATCACAAAGCAACCTTTAATTTGATCCATGTACACACCAAAATTGACTTTTTCACCATTTTTACAGTTTTTACCCCATAACTCCGGAACTATAAGCCATATATAGTGTAAACTATACCTCTTTGGAATCCTTGTGACCAGACAAACACCATGGTGTGCTTTTTAACACATTCAGAACATTTTAAATTTTTGACCCCTGTATAACCTTCAAACCCAAGCTGGGGGCCATTAAGGGGGGTTGGCAAGTGCTTCCATCAATTTTATGGATTATCAATGCCTAAAGTACTTGTGTGCAAAAAATCACAATTTTATCCGGAAGCGCACAATCTTACACTACAGTCCCCTGCTATTATTACTTCGTCATTAGTATCATCTTTATTTTCAATTTTATGCAAAATTAAAAGGGGACTGCATGTCACAGCAGATATGAATATTTTGTGTCAATGCACGACCTGTTATTTTTGTGTCATCTGCGAAGCAAGCGGCACATAGGGATTGTTTAGGTAGTGTGTGTGTGTGTCTATATGTGCCCATCTGCCACCCGTGGCTTAGTGGTTAGACGTTAGAAGCGTCTGTCTAGTGTTCAGGAAATCGCCAGTACGAATCCGGCCGGATACAAATATTTTTTTAATGCAGTGGCCACTCTGGAAAAAGATAACTATTTGAAAAATCAATGAAAACAATTGCATCATTAATGTTTTTTTGTCGTTTGCATAAACGTTCTTATCGAACGGAAATGCGAAATGCCCACCTTTAAGTACAGCTACTGCGTACATTTTTCCAAATGCAGCAATTGCCGCGAGCACGTTTTGGTGTTCAATAATATTCTATTCACCAAAATGACTCTTGGTTATCTGCTGCCCAATCATTGAATATTATTTGAAGACATAGGTCCAAATAATTTTCCATGATTATTTGAAGATATTTGCATGGTCCCATGCATTCAAAATGTGGAGGTAATTGAAAATTAAACACCCCTCAAGCACCTACTAGTTTAAATGTTTCTTATCTTGAATCTTGAAAAATTCTTTTTAAAGTAGTCTTTTAAAGAGGTTTTATGTTAACAGCAAACAACAGGTCAGTCTATATGGATTTCAGCTTGAGCATGCGTGCTTGGTCATCGGGAAAGATATCTCATTTTTTCTCGTCTGTAATTGATTATAAATTTAGAACGCAATTTCACAGCTTTATGATTCGCCAGAAGTGTGCATTTTTTAAGTTAACACAGACGACGGTAGCCAAGCCTGGCAAAACAACCACATTAATCAAAATAAGTACAACAAAAGAGACGTTAAACCGCAATACGATTTTGGCGATGTGGCGGATAAGGCAAAAAAAACATTTTTTGTCTCAGCTTCTTTTGGCTAAAAGCTATGTGCTGTGCTTTTTTTACAAAATAAGTTATGGACCTATGGCGATTATTTTTTTCTGAATTTGCGCCGTGGTGTTTTTGAGAATATACAATATGCGCCACTCCAATGTACCCCTCTTCTATATATTTTCCTACAATGAAAAAGAAAAAAAAAAAACAATATAGAGTCCATACAGTTCACTGTTCTTTTTTATTTGTTTGGTTCCATGCCCTACGAATTCAGCAACCTAGTATTAAAAAAACTAGTGACCCCTATAGACCATGTAGACCCTTGTTACATTACGAAACCAAATGCCAAACGTTGTAAAATAAGGCAAGACGAACAATTTGACACCAGTTTTAACAAAATCGGAGCACGGGGTAAGGTTTACCCCAGGATGACCTTCAACCTTAATAGGGCTGTACCTCTTTAACTAAAGGTCGGAACCTACACAATCTATACTTTTTAATACCTTTTTATATACCTTTTATATACCTTTTTAATACCTTTTAATACCTTTTTATATATCCTTGTAATGAGACCAATACATTGATGTACATTTAAACACAATTTGATTAGATTTTAAATTTACTCCTGTACTTATTTTATTTTACAAAGTCCCCCCACATTTCCCAGAGCTTGCACGCAAAAATTCTGATTCAGCACCCTTCAAACCTTCTTCCTCTCTAAACTTCGAGAATAGGATTCCGATTTAGTATAACCCTACTACGATTTGTTAGCTTTTGTACGTTGGGGACCATTGTAGAAATTGTAACATTGCATTCGTGTTAAATAAATAGCCATCAAGCTTTCCTAGCCCGTAAATTTAATATTGTACATGGGGTGTTCAGGAAATGAGTGTGCGAATATGTAGAATATTTGCTCTCGTACTTCCTATTTGAAATAGTGTAATATCACGTGGGAAGCCTATTTTTAATCATAGGTAGAATTGAGGTCTGTGGCACAAACTGTGTTATGTGTTGATCTTCTTCCAGATGTGGACTTAATTTGAAATTTAAGGAATGAGAGAGTTGTTACGAGACGTACTCAAGGTCAGAAAAGTAACCTCCCGTGGTTCATAAAACAAAATTCACAATGACGATTTGGAAGAAGATTGACTTGACCAAGATGTAAATCAAAGTAATGATTTTAATACATAAATTAAATCACGCAATATACACAATCAACAATGCACAAAATTATTATCTATACTTCTTACCTATTTAAAAATCAAATTAAACACACACCATCTCAGGTTAAACTAATTCAAAGTTCACTGTTGGGTGCGCACCAGTCCTTGTAGAATCAGATCCACATAAATCTTGGCGTCACAATTCTTGCTGGTACAGTTCAACTAGTTTCGCGAAATCGCAAAGTCCTTTTGGTCTAGACCGGCCGATTAATTTATAAACTCGTAGACTTGGAGAAACACTGGAAGTATAACTGCAGCTTGATGGTATAACATTTGTCCTACAGGTACTCAGTGCATTAAAGGTGAATGCCACTGGTACAGATGAAATGTCCTGCTGGAATTTTAATGTTAACCTTTGTTTTCCAAAGGCACCAAATTTGAAGCAGCTTTGACAATTCTAGCAACTTCTAGAAATATGAAATAACATAAGAAAATCAAATGTTATGAAAGTTCTCCACCTTCCGTTTGAGAGGTCTACACTCGATGAAATCTCCTGTCAACTGGCAAAGAAGAATGACTTGCCGCAGAATTTGTCCTTAGCAAAATTTTCCCATGATGCAACACAAAACAAGCGAAGACAAGTTGAAATTTCATTCACAATTTTCTTCAGTTCCTGAAACCTGTTTTAAGAATTCCACAATCTTTCGCACATCCTGGCGCTCGAAGCGGGTGTTTGACAAGCAATTACATACAAAGTCCTATTGTTTCAATCAACAGGTGTGCAATCTTGCTTCCTATAGGGAAACAAAGAATCTCTATGCACTTCTTAGAATGAAGAAGAAAAGACACTGTGCTCCTATTGGCACCGATTGCGAACGTCTTCTGACATGTTTGTCTCAGGATGTTCTCATACACTAGTCTATTTAGAACCAGGTCAATCAGATAAGTAATGCTTATTGCACAAACACATTGCAAGTTTCATATTTTCCAGTTATCCTCACTCATAATTTATATATTAAATTTAACATGATTTAATTAATCTAATTACAGAAAATAATATAAGTCAGGCGTCTGTACAGAGTGAAAGTGAAAGAAAGAGAGAGTGGGAGGGAAGAAGGAGAAAAGGGAGAGAGGAAAAGTTGCAAGCACACGTTATGAAAGGTAGCATTTTGTAACGCATGATCGCACATGCAGGGCAAAGTTTACAAAGTTTGTTATGTAATACCGCTTGTTGCTCGGCATTATCAGCCTTTTCATAATCTCCTGTAACTTTTAACAGGCTATCGGCAAATTGCAAAGCACAGACATACACCGCCAGTCGATTGCGTGGTCATCATGGCGATTTAAAACAAACGTTAAGTTCAAACTTGTTCTGAAATGCACTTTATAAGTCGAGTTTACAGATAAAAAACGGGGCCACCCCCCCAACTATTCGTGTCTCTTTTCGGCACGATTTTCACTTAATGCTCCAGGATGCCCTTGAAAAGTTAAAGCTTACATGTATGGCGATGCGTTCTGGACGTTACGGTGCTACATGTATATGGCGGTACTTTTAGCCATAGACCTAAACTATTATACGAGTTATACTATTGATTCCTTTTATAATTTCTGGTAGCGAAGATTGTTAAAAGTATATTGCTGAGCAGATGATACAATTTGAACTTTGCATTAAACAACTTAACATTTCCAGAAAGCATTGTAGTATCTGACATCGTCACCAACTTTCACTCGTGTCAGGAAAAGAAAAATCTCGGGAATTTTAAAAACCGTCGAATCCACTACACACATGCGTGATAATGTTGGTGAAACGTTATTATGTCACTTTAGGGCAATGTAAAATAGGCGAACTGGTATCTGCTTTATTGTTTAAGTATGTTACAGAAGAATTATCTTAAGTCCATTGGTCGACGGCTTTTCACTACAAACCAGAATAGGTGTTTTTCATTTCACACGCTTTTGCTATCTTTTTATTAAAAATAAAACACAACCTACCACGATAAAGGTCATTTATTTATCCGAATTATTTTAAGGCTAAGATTTGTTTACTTTGTACTTATGGGGACCTTTGTAGAAATGGTAACATCGCGTTCGTGTTAAATAAATAGCCATCAAGCTTTCCTAGCCCGTAAATTTAATATTGTACATGATTGGTGCGAGAAATGAGGTGGGCGAATAGTAGATATTTGCTCTCGCTTATTCCTATTGAAATAGTGTGATATCACGTGGGGAGCCTATTTTTATCATAGTAGGAATTGAGGTCTGTGGACAAAACTGTGTAAGTGTGTTGACTTTCTCCCAGATGTGAACTTTAATTTGAAAATTTAAGGACGGATAGTGGGAGGAGGAAGGAGAAAAAGTTGCCATTTTGTAAAGGCATGATCGCTCAGCAGGGGAACAAAGTTTCTCAGGTTATTATGTATAGCTTCATACCGCTTGTTGCTATAGGCATTATCAGCCTTTCATAATCTCCTGTAACTTTTTTTAACAGGGCTAGCGACAAATTGCAAAGCATAGACATCACCGCCAGTCGATCGCGTGGTCATCATGGCGATTTTAAAAACACAAAACGTTTAAGTCCAAACGTTTGAAAGCAATTTATAAGTCGAGTTACCAGATTAACAAACGCCACCCCAACACCCCGCATTTCGTGTGTCGTTTCGGCACGATTTTTGACTTAATGCATCCAGGATGTCCTGAACAGTTCAGCACATTATGGCGATGCGTCTGGACGTCTACGGTCAGATGGTGTATTTGTAGACATAGACCTAAACTATTATACGAGTACTATTGGTTACTTTTATAATTGCTGGTAGCAAAGATGTTAATAGTATGCCTGAGCAGATGATTGATACAATTTTGAATGCCTAATTGTTGCAATTTAACAACTTAACATTTCCAGAAAGCATTGTAGTATCTGACATCGTCACCAACTTTTCACTAGTGTCAGGAAAAAAGAAAATTATCGGGAGTTTAAAAGCCGCGAAATCCCACTACACACATGCGTACCTATGTTGGTGAAAGTTATTATGTCATTTAGGGCAATGTAAAATAGGCGAACTGGTATCTGCTTTATTGTTTAATATTAGCGGAAGGAATATTCTTAAGTCCATTGGTCGACGCTTTCACTCAACCCAGAATAGGTGTTTCACAGCTTTTTGCTATCTTTTTATTAAAAATAGAACCCAAACCTACCCACGATAAAGGTCATTTATTTATCAGAATTCTTTTAAGGCTAAGATTTGTTTACTTTGTACTTATGGGTGAACTTTGTAGAAATTGTAACATTCGCATTCGTTGTTACAATAAATAGCATCAAGCTTTCTAGCCCGCTAATTTAATATTGCACATGGGGTGCTCAGAAATGGAGTGGGCGATAGTAGAATATTTGCTTCTCGTACTTCCCCTTTGAACATAGTGTGGACATCACGGGGAAGCCTATTTTTAATCATGAGTTAGAATTAGGTCGTGCACAAAACTGTGTTAATGTGTTGACTTTCTCCAAGATGTGAATCTTAATTGAAAACTTTAAGGGAAGTACAAGTGGGAGGGAAGAAAAGAAGGAGAAAAAGTTGACAACATTACGTTATGAAAGGTAGCATTTTGTAAATGCATGATCGCTCAGGCAGGGCAAAGTTTCTCAGGTTATTATTGTATAGCTCAATACCGCTGTGTTGCTATAGGGCTTATCAGCCTTTCATGATCTCCTGCAACCTTTAACGGCCCAATCGGCAAGTTGGGCAAAGCACGCACGCAGCGCTCGTCGACTTCGTGGTCATCATGGCGATTTAAAATAAACGTTAAAGTTCAAATGCATTATAATTTGAGTTACAAGATAAAAAAAAAACAGCCATGCCTACAACACATTCGTGTCTTCTTTTCGGGCACGATTTTTTCACTTAATGCATCCAGGGATACCTTAAACAGTTAAGCACATAATGGCGATGCTTCTGTCACTCCATGAAAACTGGACATCTACGGTCTAGATAGCATTACTTTATCCACGAGCTTAGATCCCGTAATCCCTAAATTCCATTTTTTTTTGCCACTTTTCAAATCACGAGTGCTCCTAGATCTAAAACCACTACCCTACCCACCCTCCCCACCCAAGACCCACCGACTCCTTTTTTTTGCGGTGATTGCGTCCCTATTTTGCTAGTCCTTTTCCTCTAGGGGCGAAAGGATATATCGGTAATACCATGGTTCCTTTTATAATTCTGGAAGCAAAGATTGTTATAATAGCACATGCTGCGCCGATGCTCAATACTGTTTGTTGCTACTGCATCGTCAGCCTTATTCTAATCTCTGGCAACTTTTAACAGGCATCGGCAAATTCAAAGTACACGTACACATACACAGTGCCAGTCGATCGCGTGGTCATCATGGCGATTATAAAATAAATGTTACGTTCAAAGTTGTCCTAAATGCACTATAATTCGAGTTATAGATAAAAATCAAACACATTTTGTGACATCCTTCCGGCACGATATTTGACTTTACGCATCCGGAATGCATTTAACAGTCAACAATTATATGTGTTTAACAGTATGATGCTTGATAATTCAAGGTAAACTGGACATCTAAGATCTAAAGATGAACAGTAATTCTTTAGCCATCAGTGCAACATATATAGTGAGTGTGCCATTGGCTCATTTTCCAATTTCTGGTAGCAACAGATTTAATAGCGTATAGTTGCACAAGTGACCGGTTAAATGGGTTGGGCGCGCGTTTGTATCTGCCGAATTAGATGATTAGATATACAAATCACAATTACTACAAAATAAATTCTAATAACTATTTATTGTTATATTATAGCCCTGCAATAATTATAACGGCCACCTTGGGATACAAATTGATCTGGTTCTTTTATGAACTTATTTAGACAGTTCAAAGAGATATCAAATTGCACTGTACAGTTACACGGTGATCTATGGGGAAGTGTATCTCAAAGCTCGATACGTGCTCATCATCCAAATTCAAGTTGTTTATAACATGTTCTTTGCTGTTTTATTATTTAACAAGTCATTATTCTTGTAATTAAATTCATACTATATTTTGACATCCTTCTGTCAAATTAATGTAAAAAATAATACAACATAGACAGTGTGAACAGAAAAAAAAAAAATCATTTTCCCAATAGACCTTATGTCATACAGTGTTCACACGTCCACCCCACTTGCGCTGCATTAACTAAATTGCTTTTCAAAACTCATTACCTCATGTGGTAAAAACAAACATCGAGTCATTTTGTAAGGCTGACTGCGCACTTACAGTTTGTAAGTTCAAATATAATGCCTTCAGTATTAATCAAATTGGCCTATTTCTGGCATTTTTTAAAACTTAACGTCATTTAAAACATTAACTGGTTAAACTTTACATATTACCATTTAGTACATAGTTGAAGTTGCTTCATTAAGAGTTTGGACACAGTGATACCGTGAGATTTTAACTACTTAGTCCTCCAGGCAGACAAGGATGATATTTTATTAATCTTTTCCGGGAGCATGGCCAGGGCACACAGTGTTGAAAAAAAAAAACGTGTTGCGTTGGCCAGACTCGAACCAGGCAAAACGGCCGTATTACTAGCAAGGCGTTTTACCAATTAGCTAACAAGCAGGGTTGGAGAGGAGCGATAGATATCAATCTATAGGTGTTAGGTCCGAATACACAGTGATACTATGTTTAAAAAAAAGCAACGCACCTGATATAGACTACTTTGTAGTCCAACATTGTTTTTTCAATGGAGCTCTTTCTGCTATTCAAGCAAAGATGTCGAGACTGCACATGGTGCCATCTAGACCTAGTTGTGGTTTTGTGGTTTTCTAAATAGTAACTACACAGTTAAAGTTGCGTGTTGGTTACCATCACTAGTAGCACATTTTATTGAATAGCGGGCTTTTACATATGATATTGTCTTCTATCATCAAAACCAAAAGTTTGTTTCCCACGGTACTTGATGGGGTGCATGTGGAAGTGCTAAGCTCTCATATTAAGTAGAGAACACAATAGACATAATCGGAACAAGCACCTTTAACAACAGAGATACACACTATTCAGAGGTTCTATATTGGACCACTTCAATTCATTCTTGTGCAAAGTTTGCTACCAGCGTGAAGGTCATTATTAATAATAACTGGGGCTAAATTATTCATGAAACTGGTTAGTAATAGTAGCGGCAGGGGTAGGCGGATTTATATAATATCTACTGATTATAATAGAATGAGGTTAGACAAATTCTTAATGCCTCAATAATTTAAAGAAGGTACTTTATTAGTAGCCCGTTATCCAGCACATTAACCAGATTTAAATGAAATGGAATATTTTACGCTCTCAGTGCATACTTTAGATATAGTAAATATTCTGGGACCGCAGCTTCGAAATGCTTAAATTTATTTTAAATCTGTCTCAGGCAGTACGGTAATAGTTATAATCTGTTGGATGTTATATAACCCTCAAAAATTTTTTGATTACAAATTATTTCTCAATTGTATTGATGATAAAAAGGAGAGAGGGGATTCCCTGTAGTTGTTTTTGCAAGGTGCCACCTGTTAGATTGCACAATAGGGGAAAGGGGGAATTCCCAGATTAAACTAGAAACTGAGTCAACTTGGTTATGCTGTGAGATCAAAACATGTTGAGGGCATAGGTAAATTCCCCAGAAGTTATAAATGTGAAATTTTTTTTAATAATTATATTCATGTAATTTTTGTGAAATCTGATTTGACAGTGCTCGGTTCAGTTTATGCTTGATGATGAGGTAATGATTATTGTTAGAAAGGAATCTATCTGTGAGGCAGTTAATTAAAACTATTACTTGTCACTGAAGGACCGAGGCAGCAGTTGTAATCAAGAGCTATACCAGAGCTAGGAGATATACAGGATAGTTATAGCTAGTTTTAATCTACCATAATGGTAGATTGAGTTCTACATAGTGCCAGGATTTAATACTTTGGATGCCGCCGGATCTTGATAGCTAGTTGTCTGCTTGTCGTCTTTTAAGCCAACGAGCTTCAGTTTTGGAACAAAAAGGGATTCCACGGTTTGTGGTCCTTATATTGAGGGAAATCACAGCGAAAGACTGATGGTGGTATAAAGACCTGGATTTGATTATTGTGGAACATTAGTGTCGTCGAGGGAAAGCCTCGTCGTCTAGAACTGGGACAAGGTGTATCTCAGGACTCAGAAGAATCGCATGGAATATACCATGGAGATTTATGTGAACTTATGCGTGTCATTTTGGGTCTTCGCTGTGAGGACATATAAATCGTTGAGCTGCAAACGCTTCAAACACAGGACACTTGAGAACTCTAAGTATAATATTAACTAATTGTGTGTAATTTTACTTTGTAATGTTGTTTTGGGACATACCAAATCTTGAACGATTACAAATCATTAAATCGGTATTTATATAAAATTCGATCACTTGTTGCACAAGGCTCGTTTTTTGTGTTTGAAAGGTATTTCTGACCTTAGAAGTCCACGGGAAATCATAACAGTATGAATGATGCAACAATTCCAGTATTATCTCATACAAATTTGGAAAATCATTGACTGAGTGGAGGTTAAACACTAGGCATTAATCGGTTCGCGTACTTTGAATCAGTCAGATTTTGTGTTTCATATTGATTAGCGAGACAAAATAGCCTTTACCGAAATACATCAGACAACATAACTGCTTTTTTTCTATTCTATTAATCAAAACATCTGCTTACGAAGTCTATAAATACCACAAAATGACAACAAAAATTTTGTATCATTGATGGACAAGATAGAGAAGCACGTAAATATCGCACGACATTTCATAGAAATTGCTTACGGGTTGTGATAAAAAAATATGCACAGATTTTGTTATTTTCTTTGTTATTGCCAAAACCAGAATAAACCAAAATCGGAGATAGACCTTTGTATAGGCCAAAATCTTACGTCCCTAGGAGAAATGACTAGCAACCTGGCGAACACCGCAAAAAATGGAGGTAGCGTTATTCGTGTTGTTAGATCTGGGAGCGCTTACCCGTAAACACGAGGCAGGGGTCCGCTCCGTGATTTTTGAGAGTGGCCGGAATAAACCAATAATATGGAGGTAGACCTTTGTAAAGGCCTATATTCCTTACGTCCCTAGAGCAAAATGACTAGCAACCTGACGAACACCGCAAAAAAGGGAGGTAGCGGTATTTGTGTTGTTAGATATAGGAGCACTTTCTCCTTAAAAACAAGACAGGGATCCGCTCCGTGATTTTTGAAAAGCAGCAAAAAATGGCATTTAGGGATTTAAGGGATATGGCAAGATTCCCGCCATAGATTGTTTTCTGATTTTGCATGAATGATAGCTCTTGCCTTCTCCCACTTATAGTTGTTAAAATTGTGTCACCATTGCTTAAAATTCATTTTAAAAGAGAAAGATAATTCGCACGGGGTCAAACAGCTGTGTATAAAACCTGGGCCCAAAACAACACTAATCTATTGTCATCAATTAAGTGTGTTATGTTATGGCGTCAATAAAAGCGCCTTTAATCTCAAATGGGAGGGTAATGAAGCATAAGAAGTAACTACATCAATTAATGAGGTCAGTGTTCTGTTTTCTTTTTACGAAAACATGTGGTCAAGCTATGTATACCATAATTATTGAAAAAAGATGACGTTTATGAATATTCGTTTAACGACAGGCTGATAGATTTTCGAGGATTTGTTTTTATATACATAATATTTGTTTAAATACTAATTATTATGTTATGTGATAGATAATCGTTGACCTTCATATAGAAAATTATTGCTCCGGTCATACTGAAGAAGAAAATTATTTGGGTGACAGCTCTGTATACAATTTTTGAGGTCGAGTTTTGGTGACCCATATAAACCAAGTAGACCCTTGTTACATTTTGCCCACTAATTACGAAACCAAATGCCAACATTGTAAAATAAGGCAAGACGAACAATTTGATAACTGTTTCGGCAAAATCGGAGCACTGGGTAAGGTTTACCCCCATGATGACCTCAACTGTTTAACGTAAGGTCGGAACCCAGACACTATACTTTTTTAATCCTTATGATGAGAAAAATACATTGGTGTACATTTAAAGATAATTTCACTTGATTTCAAATTTACCCCTGTACTAAATTTACCCCCTTATTTTACAAAGTTCCCCACATTTCCTAGCGGTTAGACCCAAAATTCTGATTCAGCACCCTTCAAACTATAAAAACAACGTCGTCAAACATTCCCCACACTTCGAGAATAGGATTCTCATTGCAATGCAATATTGCAATGCAATATCGCACCTCATAAGATTTCTAGCCTTTCTACAACTAATAAATAAAATTGCGGTTTTGTTGACTTTTCAGTTGTTAGTTTAAAGTCAGTTACATGCAATAACCTTTCATACTGGTAAATTATCAAAGGAAAAAAACTTCTGAAAGGGGGGGAGTCATTAAAATTTTGTAGGACTGGTTTGAGAACAACAGTAGGTGAACACGTTGTCGATATTAGTCCCAGATAAAGCGGCTTAGTCTACTAAATCACAAAGAGAAATCTGAAGGAACTATCTATGAAAAAGTACTGCAGATATTAATAAACTGCAACATACTGAGTTCTATCTACTTCTAGTACTACTTTTAGTACTCTCCATTTTGCTACTGATCTGGATGGGCGAAATCAACTGAAAGAGTAGATACCATTAGCGCTGAAACATACAGGATGTGATAAAAGGAATATTTTAGCCAAGGATTAGAGTAATATATCTTGAGAGTTCTCTCTAAAGTCGCGTCCTTTCTCTCATTGCACTGTTCGGCGTGTGAGGAAAAACAAGGACGTTTACTTGGAGTGGTATGAACGTACAGGATATTAATTTTTTCCCTATACGTAACAAAATGTGTTTCGGAAGTGTTAGGTAAATGAAGTTCCTGACACGATATGACTCCAAACGGTGCAGGGGTTAATGCACGAAAAACACGATGCACTTGTCGGGTCGCGTTCATTATCATTCAAACCACCGACTCCTCCGAAGTCATTCCACTTCAGCTCAAGTACTATTGGTTCGATCCTTCGTGTTCAAGTTATCAAATGTAGGATCTACACTGTTCATTCTCAGTATTGCAGTCACTGTTAGTAAAGGGTGGCGTGTTAGTGACAACATAGCCTTTTGAGGCTTCTGTGTTGGCATAATATAGAAACACACGCTTCATCCGTTTTAGTTGTTTAGATGTTTTTAGTAACAATGATGGATGGCAATGCTGTATACCTAACAAAACTCGGAAGTGCCGCCTTTTAAGCGACTCATCACATCTCCTACCCGCGTGGTTTTCCCGTGAAATTTGATGAGTAAGGGGTTTATAATTCTGTTGGAGAGCTAATAATTTGGTGCGTGTTGTGATGGTATAAGTTTGCGTAAAGTGTTGTTTCACCTTAGGATTGTCCTCCACTTGATTGTGGGGACAATCGTAAGGATAAGGATTGTTCCGCACTTGTGGGGGACAATTTTCTAAAGATTGTCCCCCCACTTGATTTCATGAATGGCAAAACATCCTGAATCAACAGATGCCATATTATTTAAGGCCAAGGAAAGTTTTCGCTTTGAAGTTATGAACCGAAACGTCTCTAAAATGTGGTCAACCACATTAATTTACACACACTGTTATACGGACCAATTCAGTACTCAAATCCACCAAAAGGAGGGCGCAATGCAACCATTTTAGTACAGTTTTAACTACGATATTGAATCTGGCGCTCCAGCGACAATGCAATATTTAAAAAAATATCTCCATCGTTCTCCGTCATTAAACCGCTTGAATCTATTCAACCCTACCATTAAACTCCTTTAAAATAATGCATATACTAATTTTCTACTTTCATATGACAACAAAAATACCATTTCTAGTGCAGGGGCGGATTTTGAGGGGGGCGCACCCGGCGCGCGCCCCCTCTATTTTTGTATAGCAAAGGGCGCCGATGGACGCATAGAGCGCCGGGCGCACTGTAGATCTATAAAAATGACTTTTGTATGAACAGGGCGCCCTGTAGATCTAGCTTTGTGGGCGCTCAGCGGACGCAGTTTGTCCCCCCACCCTTCAGAATTTCAAACCGACTGGGAAAAAAATACGGGTCTACCAGCGAGCACAGCGAGCCTGAAAATTTGGCGCCCCCTCTATTGAGAAATCCTGGATCCGCCCCTGTAGTTGATTACCCAGAGACAACTCCATTTTTAAATAAATTACATTTCAGTTACCACACTTAAATGTGTTCTTCTTGACATGTGTAACGGTACTGTACTCATTCAACCAGCAAGGATCTATTGAACCAATCCATCAATCCATTAAAGCGGTTTCTTCCTGATTGGAAACGATACCCATTTCCAGTAAAGTACCCAGGGGCAATGGCGATAACTAAGCTAAGAAAATGACACCTATAGTGGTGTGATAATTTCAGTAAGTATATGCCTTTATTTCCCTTCAAAGTTGTCGTTCCGGTATTACTATGATAAGGTAATTTTTCATTGTTCTCTTAATAGATTACAAGGATCCATCGTCTTAGTCAGTGAGGCAACACATTCAGACAGTAGTTTTTCCGGCTTTTGCCGTTTACTCACGGAGCGGCGCGTCACGTCACGGCGCGTCACGTTAGTTTTTTTTGTTTTGTTTTCAACAGTCATCACGTAATTTATCACTTAATATGTTTGTTTCGATCGTTACTAGCATCAGAATTAGTTTGTAAGGTGAAAATATCTTTAAATACTTCAAAAATATTAAGTAACACGAACAAACAGGTGTCAATATACTACAGTGTTCCGTGTGACTGAATGTCCTACCACCCATCTGTCTATTGTGTTCCCCATTGAGTGCTGTAATGCTTCCTTTGTTTCAGCACTGTAAGCCAAATGGCCTCGTCTATAAGGTCCCAGTTTATTCCGTACAATGTTTGCTATGGTTACTAGGACACTCTCGGGTCATGGTGGACACTCAGTTTTTTCTTTAGCCGGGCTGATGAGGCATTTGATTAGGTATAATAGCCGTACGTAACCTCGTGTGTAAAGATGAATTGCTTTTATGATCAACTCGAGGCAGTGTTGTGCGCCTAAATCACTCCACGTTTGGGGGAATGGTAGGTAGTTCCGGTAAAATGACAAAACATGTTTGAGATATTTTGCAGTCCTTTGGGGACCGGTTCCTAGTGAGGGTGTTATATTATATTAAAAGTAGAAGAGTATAGCGTGACCATCGCTGAGATTATCACAAAATTTGGAAATTCGATTCGGTGTAGAAACTAGGCCCTCGACTTCCGGCCCTGGTCGAAAGCGGCTATGAGGCGTACACGTCGGCTCAAAATAGTGGTGGCGCTGTTCATATGCCCTTATCTTAAAATCTCTACTAGAATGATATCAAAAATGAAACTTATTCGAAAGTTTTAGTTGTGATCTATAGGGAAATGAATTCATAATATTCAAAATATTGTCACGCGGGGTGCAAATCAGCGGACGCAATGTGGTATTTTTACGTGTATTTCAATGGAGCGATTATTTAGTGGTGTGCGCCCTTACACACGAGGTTTACGTACGGCTATTATACCTAATCAAATGCCTCATCAGCCCGGCTCATCAGGTTTGCTTCGTGTTACTTTTAATATTTTTGAAGTATTTAAAGATATCTTCACCTTACAAACTAATTCTGATGCTAGTAACGATCGAAACAAACATATTAAGTGATAAATTTACGTGATGACTGAAAAAACAAAACAAAAAAAACTAACGTGACGCGCCGTGACGTGACGCGCCGCGCCGTGAGTAAACGGCAAAAGCCTAGTTTTTCGCACCGTATTTATACGCGTGTGCTTGTACGCTAGCGCTTTGAATCAGCGCTCGCGATTTGCTGCTGTGACCATTATCTCATACTACGTATCTTGAACAAACTCCATTTTATTTGAGCAACAAAATTGTTGTATTTGGCTGATAGCACATGGGGTACTTTACGCTAATTCAGGCCAATAACAGGCTGTTTTTACATCTTCTGGCAAAATCTTCGAGGGTTCGAGCACCCCAAGCACTCTAAACTGGACATGCCAATGATACGTATAGTGTTTTAAACGGTTCAAAGAATGTTAATTTTATTCATTTCCAAATTGTGCACCTCGTCAGCTGTTATTTCTCATCAATTTTGATATGCTTTTGATAAGCTGCTTATTAACAGGTCACATAATTTGATATTTGTGAGCTGCGAGAAATAACATCAAATTAGGTTACTAAATTTCGAAAATACCGTGCGTCAAATACCAAGCACTTTGAACCGAGACAAAATGCATATTTCAAATCGCAGATAATTGTTTTTGTATGTTCAAAATACATTTTGTATAATTAGTCTTATTACTTTGCTGCATAATACTCAGCGAGATAGCACAAACACGTTTACAGCGGGCTTTGTATCTGGGCGTAGGTTTGTGACATTACCCGTGGTCATTCGTGTGTATCATGTCTTATATGCGTACAAGATTACTGAACTCACCGTTAAAATTAGCGTACACAAGATGACAAGACACGGACATGACTTTCTACGTGTTTGCTAGGCGTGCACTGAGACACATTTACCCGCAATATTATAATTAGGCCTCTCCGGCTTTTCTTTTAATAAAAAAGTAAATTAACCCGATTTCTTTCGTGTCTTTTTTCTCCAATTTTAATACCGAGTTGTCGAATTGAATTTCCTGTTCTAGTTTCCCTGATTTTCAAAGTTAACATAATTATTTTATATGTTGAAAGTATGAGGTAAATTAGAAATTATACACCTCTGCAGAATCTAATAACAAACCGTAGGAAAATAAATTATTAGTTTCTCATCCCGCCCGCATTGTTTTTCGCTGCCGCAATTCAATTTTTTTTTTTAAAACGTTTAAAATAATAAAAAAGACGAAATTTCGATTGATTTCGCCAGTCAGTCCTTTTTCTAGCTCATTTGCAGCTAGTTTGTTCCCTACCTATATAGTTGCGTGAGTTGGCGGGACACATGACGTCTTGGCGAAAAGACACTAGATCTATCGTCTTTTGGGGGAAAACTTGTTTTGGAAAAGGCAAAAAAGTGCCCGCATCCTTCATTTTGAAAAAAGTTCGGACGAGAAACTAATAATTTATTTTACTTGGCCTTAAATCCCTAAATAAGATTTTGGCCACTTTTCAAAAATCACTTAGAGGACCCCTGCCTTGTGTTTATGGGGAAAGTGCTCCTAGATCTAATAACACAAATACCACTACCTCCCTTTTTTGCGGTGGTCGTCAGGTTGCTGGTCATTTCCCTCTGGGGACGTAAGGGATATATAATAATGCGAGCATCACCAGAAACATCTGATTACAAATTTCCAGTTGCATCGGTCCAGTCGTTTGGACGCTTTCGTTCATAACCTAAAAATGAAACATTTCCCGGGCCTGATGAAAAAAAAAAATCCTTCCGATACCCAAATCTCAATTTTGAAGAGCAAAGTGTGGAGGGTACACGGTGGTCAAAATGTAACCCTCATTTAGACTGTTTACATTATGGCTATGATTTTTAAAAAAATAATTAAAAACGTTTTCCAACTGACCGACTGACCCTAACCCAAAATATAGTGTTGGTGGAGAAGCAAACATTTTTGCTTAACAGCAAACGACCGACTCTCTCGCAAGTCACGAAATTCCTGTAGCCCGAACTTTATCAAATTTGTTACCCCGGACTATGGTACCTGCTGCCGGACTATGATTACTTTCACACCGGTTTCATAGACGATAACGGAATAAAGCGTGAAGCTAATGTTGCGTGGAGAGTCAACTGAATCGAGGTGCCCTATTCTTTACCGTTGTAGCCGGACTATGATTACGGCGGACTATAATTACTTCCACACCGCTATTTTAACTCTACCTGGGAATTCTACAACGTTAGATGTTTTAAGAATAATCTCAAAACAGGTATTCATGGCCTAAATCCGACACATTTGATAATTTGAGTCGTGCTTTTTCTTTCTCGTTAACGTATTTTTACAGGATATTTATAATAAACTCCCTATTGCATTCGGGAAAGCGGATATAGAATCGATGTATATCCTTGCGTCTATTCTTAAACAGGGCCCTTCTAGTTTAATACATTCACGCGGTTCAAAGCAAACAACGGTTTAAATAAGAAATAAGAGATAGAAAAAAGATCAAATGATGCTTTCAAAACCTGTTCGAAAGCGGCAAAATGTAAGATTTAATCTTCTAAAGCAGTTCTCCTGCATTTTTGACCTACTAAATTTGTCATAATATGATGAAATTTGCTTGCCGGTACGCTACCTAAACGCATAGGGCAAGAGTTAAATTTCTCACTCTGCCATTATACGTATGTAAAGTATTGCCACCAGGGGCGTCATATTTTTCATTATTTGTGATGGCAAAGGTTCCTGCACACAAGTGCGATCTAGAAAAACAGAGAAAACCCACACTTGTTTTTATATTTTGTAAGTCATCGAGATGAAATTAATATGTTAACATAGTGTCGAATTCGATAATGTCACGGTCGTTAGGTTTGACGTTGCGGTGCCAGTGTCCGTGCTACTTGCATTATTAAGCTGAAGCGACACTGAAAGGCCATCATAAAGCTTGATGTGAAGGTATATGAAGCCTTCATTTCATATTTTGTAAATTAAATTATTTTTAATGTGAAATATCTCTGTAAATCGTTGTATTAAGACTTATCATAGAATTTCAACAAAGACTAATAGTTTAGTTTTAATGAAAAGAAACAAAGACTAAAGTCTGCTCCTCTTTTTTCCCTTTAGGTGTAGACATCGCACGTGATACCCATGTACACCTCTCACATGGGACTCTTAATGTATCTTTTTATGAATTAAATTCGAGTCTAAACCTACCCTATAGTACTCCTCAGCTAATAAAAGGTATAGGAAACCTGCAATGTTCGTATATTTTTGCATATTTTTTATGTGAAATATCTCTGCAGATCTTGGCAAAATTATAGCTATAAATCCTGGTGGTAATGCTGCTAATATCGCCAAATCTGCAGATCAAATTTACTGGCAAAACGTCACCTGTACGCAGCACTATTTATACTCCAAAATAGACTACATTACATAAAACATATTTTAACATTGGCCAATAGAAAATGACACTTGTGACATTAGACTGGTAAATTACCGCTTTTACAGCAATGTTTTCCACCATACCTGGAAAATCTCTAGCTATATAAAATAGCATCTACCCTAGATTGTTTTCTAAACATGTAAACAGATCACCACTTTATTAATTTTAGCATTGGGAAATTCCTATTTTCTCTTGAAAATTGAAAACAATATTAGGAATCTTCTCAAGAGTTACATTCATAAATAAAATAATATTTTAATGTCAAAATCGGGATACTATGTGACAATTAGAATCGAACGTTTTCAGTTAAACCTATCCTATGGCACGCCAGAGCGACCAAAACACGCCGATTTACGTCTCTTTGTGACGAGCTTACCAGCTACCTCCATATCGAGTTTAAAAACCTTGATGTCGAATTTTTACAACTTTATGGCGAATTTAACAACTTCTGTTTTATACGACAACATTAATGTAATACCGGTGAGGTTAGGTTAAAGAGACACTAGCACATTTGAAAAATAGTGCGCCCTCAAGATTTTTCAAAATCGATATTTTTGCATGGTTGCAAAACTTGTATATACATTAGCCCTTCACCTGAAATGTTAAGACCAATCAGCGTCCTTATATGCATGGGTAAACAGAACGATTTTTATAATTAATGTCGCCGGCGACATTAATTCAGTAGACGACGGAAATGGCATTTAACACACAAGAAAACGCACGCCGTATGCATGTTTCCTACGGTATATACCCTGTTTGACCGGTCTGTAACCTTTGTGGTTTTAATATCAATGAGTACGAGTCTATGATATTCATGTAATATACACATTTGTTAATTAAAGTTATGTTACGTGTAAAATGTATCTCTATTCTTCCAATGGCCTAGACTATAATTTGAGAGCAAATTGAAGAAATTTCATATTTTGTGAAAATGTGCCAGTGCCGCTTTAAGGAACAAAAAATGGCGGAAAACGAAGTCCTTGCGTCTCAAATTCAAGATGACATTTCTGTATCATTAATTCCATGCGAAACGTTACCGTCTCGTAGTTTCAAGCACTTGTTTACCTTCGGTTTCGAAATTTTAGAAGCCGAACCTGTTGACGCGCATGCGTACTTGCGTTCGTGTGATACCAGCAGAGTATGTTTACAATGCATTCTGGGTAACCGGCAATCAGTCAATTAGTAAGGTTATTTGGGCCTGTGACAATAATTGTACTCTTACAGCAAGCAAACTTGAAACTGCATGAAGTTCAATGACCTTTGACCTAAGCTGACACACCCTTTGACAACTCCCTTGCCAAGGTCTATTAACATGTCAAGTGTGAAGGTGACTTAGGAAAAAATTGTATGACAACTGCAAAGGTTCACTGACCCCAAACATGCAAATATGACCTTCAATTGTATACATTATTAGGACCCATTATCATCTGATCAAGTATGCAATTGCTGGCATTTGAATGAAAAGTTAATTATGCTAAAAGTAATTTTTAAATGGCAGGTACAAATGAATGACCTATAATGACCTTTACTAAATATTTTACCTCAGCATGTGTAGTCAAATCGGTTGCCTACTGTTGTATGAACTTGATCCATGTGTGCACTAAGAAGTCATGCTAAATTTAAATCAATGATTGACCTACAGTAACCTTTGACCTCAAAAGATATGCCCATTTTATGTCTCTTGTAACAAAACATAAGCATACAAGTATGAATTTGATATATGTTTATCCCAGGAAGTTATGGCAAACAGACAGGCAGTCAGGCACACAGAACAAGCAGCCAAGGGCTCTTTTCAATTTATAATTATGGAATGATCTTAAAGGTGCATTTCGTGATCCTAGCACATTTATTTTGTTTATGATTCACTAGATATCCACAAGAATGTTATTTCCAAAATTTCAGTTGATTCCGATGTTGCGTTTTGATGCAAATAGCGAATTAGTGTTACGCGCTGCCCATAGGCCATTGTTCTGTAATTTCTGTCCGTTTACGGACAGAAAATACAAAATTACGAATTTCTTCTAGAGTAGATCGAATTTGCAAGTAAGATAAGGCAAACATACTATACTTGGGCCAACAGTTCAGATGATATAAAAATCTCTATATCTTTGAGATAAATCGGGGGACGAGGCTGTGGATCACGAAATGCCCCTTTAAAACGAGAATCAATCAAAACGGAAAATCGATCAATCATTCTTTTTAATATGGGCACAAATTTGAAATGCACATTACGCTGAATTGGATCTCACAAACGCCTCATCTGACATGGTCCAACGCAATATTTATAAAAACAAAAACTAAATTGGTTGTATCAAATTACATAATAATTAAAGGCCATGTAATCTGTATCCGTAAAGCGTTGCAAAAAGAGTTACATTTGTTCACTTTACCAATAAAAGTTCATACTCATTCCGACACCTTTTGTCACAAAAAACACACATTTCTGTCATTTTTTTTCAAGTGAAACTTGAACACATCGCTTCAATTAATATTTTAATACAGGAAGAGTGCTTGAAAAGGAAAACCTTTAAATAGCACTCTTATGACCCAAGAGTAGTATCATGAGTCGTTAGCTTGTTAAATGGGCCATATGCGTGCTCCAACATACTGTACATACAACATTCAATTCAAGGTCGTCTGTTCCAAGTGTATTTATAATTTGTATTATTTGCGTGTTAAAAGCGATTATAGTGTCCTAACAAATTATAGCCGGATTCCATATGAATGTCTGATTAGATGTCTGTTGTTAATGTCGTTGTGGGTGAGTCACAGAGTTAGACCTGTAATTAATGGCGGGAATCTTGCCAAATAGGCCTACTCCTAAAAAAATTTAGGAATGGCGACACAATTTTGACAATTGATATAAGTGAGGACAAAACCTATTTAATAATGGCGGGAATCTTGCCAAATAAGCCTACAAAGGCCATGGTTTGCCCGTTATAGCGCCCTCTATGGCCCAATCTCCATAGAGCTCTGTGTAAAAACTATTTTTTAAGAAAATCATTTCCCGTAGTGAAATTTGGTAAACATTACACAGGATGTAGCTAAATAGATAATCCAAATCAATTGTCAAAATTGTGTCGCATTTGTTTCGGGTGAAGGTTAACATTTGTAAAAGCAATACAATCACGCAAAACCAGCTGTCATTCTAGACCATCTATATCCATCCATGTGGATATCAGCCACTTTATGAATTTACAATGTTCTGGTCTGCTGGTTACATAATAAAGCTGATAATTATATAGCATATTTAAAATAAACAAGGACTCGTAGCTTACGCTTCTTGTATTTAGTTATTATTTTTATCATTATTATAATACCCCTGGTATTGGTGAGAGGGGTCCGAAGGAATATATGCTAATTATATCGAGTCCTAAATAAACGCCACTTAAAGTAAGGTAATTACAAGGAAATAGTGGACAAATATATTACGAGTTACTATGCACTCGTCGTAATACACTTACAGGTGTTTAAACACGATAAGCCGTAGTTCACTTTGCCAAGCAAAAAGTCTCAGAGGACTTACAGAGATTCGCTGGAAGCGCCAACTGCCTAGGAAGCTAAGCACGCATAGGGACGCACCTCAAGTAGATCACTGCCAAGAATCTGAAAGACCTTGAGGTTCGAACCCAGGATCAATGGCATATGCAATATATTTTCCATGCATGATGCATGCAGCGTGTAATTGTACGTGAAAGATGGTATTCTTTTGTTCATAGATCCATAGAACAAACGAATTCCGCGATTTTAAATAAATATTCATATTGAATTGAAAGGTCCGTGCGTATCTAACTGATGATATGATACATATTTTAGAGTCAGATGCGTTCCTGTGCTTGAAATGGGATATCACGCACAGGTACTCGTCTGACCTGTGGTTTCTAAAGGTTGTTATTAGCTTTAAATCTGGGCATGATATATCAACCGAACCATTATCTCTCCATTTGGGCACTCTATAGAAGATGTATGAGGAACACGTTTTCAATTACGGAACAGCTGTTTTACTCTGACACAATGAGGGGACTTGTTCATTAGAACATTAAATTAACATATTAACGAAAACGTTCATATGAAAAAGAGTTTTGATATCAAAACGCAAACGAACGAATATAATTTAAATGAGAAAAGATTAGTGTGGGCGCTTTGTAGGATTTCCCATATGCACTCTTCGCGATTGCCACTGTACTGAATTTGTCCACAGTTGCATCACGATTTGGTGATTTTCAGTCATTTTTTTTATGAACGCTAGTCACGCGCGGTGGAACGATTTGAAAATGGGGCACTTGACCCAAAGTTCTCTTTTTTGTTATTGTTTGCATATCTTCTTCTTTTAATACGCGTCAGACTGGGAACGCACGTGTGGTCCCCTTTTCCCTCAGTTTCGCCGCCCATGAAGCTAGTAGTCAATTCACACAGCTCTGTGCCGCCACAAATAAATGCCTCCTAATTTCTCAGCCTAATTACCCCCCGAACAAGAAATGCACAGATATACATTATGTTAGAGTAAACTGGCTATCTTCATTGTTATTACTTATTGTTTTCGGTCAAGAAAGCATAATTAAAAGGGAAAAATCTCGGTTTTAATATTCTCAAGTTATTGGAAGAACCTCATTCTCTAAACAGAAAGATGAGGATCTATCTTGAACTCTAACTTGCATTAGGCCAGGTAATATTAGCCTTGTTCAAAGCGCTCGACTAAAAACCAATTAAATTAATTCCATAATAAAACATAGCTTAGACGAAAGAAACCCAAATATCTTCTTCCCATATATTCCCATATTTCATGGCCATATTACACGATTATAAACGACTATAAAGGGAAAAGCGTCAAAATCTTTTCCAAAATAAAGTTTTGTAAAAAGTAATTATTTAAAAAAATGTAATTGAGTTGAACAGTTTACATTCGCACCATTTGGCTTGCAGTACACAAAATATCAACACCTTACGTAACAACCTTTTATCACCCTGTTAGTGAATATCTTGAACATTTACATCGCAATTAACATCGCAACCGTTAACAAATGATGTTGTTGCTGGAACAAATACTTTAAAAACCGTGGATGTATGTAATCGCAGTCAGGACGTTATTAGTATTTTGTAATACATACATAAGGAACAACTTGATTGCTGGTTATGCAATTGAAAATGTCCAATTTAATGTGTGCAATTGACCTTCTCCACGGTCCAAACCGAACAGTTTACGATGTCTAGTTTGAAAATGGTAACTAAAGTTTCTTTTTCATGAATTACGTGGAGATTGCAAATTAATGACTCGCAGCCTTTGTATAATAGAACCTGAACAAGGCCCTGCGTGTAGTCGTGGGTAATGAAGATTTCACTTTATACTCACTCTACGCATGTGAACACTTCAATATCATTACTGCGTTCACTTGGGGGAAAACGAAATTTTTCCAAAAACGACAGAGTTCAGACAAGTATAGCTGTTAAAACGGATTGAAACCTGCAATATCGCCTAAATCAAATTATCATTTTAACTGCTTGAGATTGATTACTTTCATGCTTGTACCTAATCTTTGGTTTAGAATTGCCCCCCGATTCCACAGATATAGTAATAGAATGTTTCATATTCTTGGCCTTCCTGTCCGTAAACAGACAGCAAGTACAACACAGTGGCTATGGTGATACCTGATACGAACATTGACCCATAACATGAGGATATCTATTAAAAACCATAAACAGAAATGGAGTGATAGGATCTCGAAATGCCCCTATTAAATTGTAAAGGATTTGCTTGAACGTACACTAAAAATCAAAACAATCGCGGCTTCCCAATCGTTTTTATGATGGAAGAAATTATTTGGTATTGTATACATGCTAATCAAACCCAGCTTCGATTGATGGGCTGTTGCAATGAACCGTCAATTATGGTGAACTTTGACAACTTTCCATAGGTATCAATGAGGTTACGACGAACGTTTATTTTTTGTGAAAAACCATGTAAACAAAGTTTCCATATCTCAAGGAATTTACTGTTGATCAAGGATTCAGCCTCATCTGCAATAGAACTGAACCATCTCCAGCCCCGTTTGTAACTTCGTGGAGCATTATTTTATTTAACGGATGTGAACATGTGAATATACTCTAGTGAATTTTGCGGAAAAGAAGAAAGAGAATAATTACTGCTGTTGCAATACATCATTATTGCCCTTATTGTAATACATTACAATTAATATGAGACCGGTCACATTATACTACTATGGTTGCTAAAATTACGTTTGTAATGAGTTTGTAAACGAATATGTCATCTCAGGCATAAATAACGACTGGTAGGATTTTATTCTCCTGTAGAAACTTTACAAATATTGTCGATTAGTTGTGCTCATGTTTCTTCTTGCAGTAATCCAGAACGATGAGGCAGTGGATACGTTAAGCCTACTGCACAATGTAAAGGAACAGTAATCTCATCGGAATGAGGGCAAGCATTTTTTTTTTTTCTCATGTCAAGAAATTCCACTTCCTTGATTCTTCGTGATAGCTTTATTACTCGTTATGCCTTACGCGCCCTGATTAAAATGCAGAACTAGACGTTAGTATGCAAACACGCGATCTTTCATTCATCAACAACATATTTTGCTTTCACCAGGAAATAGTCATGATTTTTTTCCTCTTTTTTGTATTCGGAAAACAAGATATCCGTGTTGTTATTGCGCAAAATGACGAAACTAAAAGCCATCAACGTTTTCAGCAGGACGGTCTAATAGCTTTTACGGGCTGATATAAACGAACGCTGAGATCAGAGCGTAGTGTCTCAAGAACTCTTCAAAATCATTAGTCACAGAAAGATATGGGAACGAAATGGACAAATAGCTGTGTCGCGTATTTGTCCATTTATAAGTTGGAGGGAAAGAGTATTATTACCGGCTTCGTGTATCTCTGCATAGGTCAGTTGCCCCAAAACCTATTTCCACAGTTTTATGCTTGTCAACAACGAATGTCACGACGGGTAAACTTGCATGATTTAGGGGATATGTACGTGTCGCACTTTCGCTTTAAACAATGACCTGGTGCACAATAACATAGGTTTTAAACAATGCGCTATTACGCTGCTGGTTTTGTTAACTTTGTAAGTAATAATTACCAACGGAAGTGTAAAAGGTACAATCCAGTTTGTTCTGCCTTTGTACAGTTCCTAATGCGTAACCAGCAATGATGTAATGATGATTGGACCACAGAATTAGAAAAAAATACTATATACTACACCATCCGTCATTCAGAGTACATGGCGTGCTATGATTGGCTGAGTGTGGTTGGGCAAGCCGAAAATTGCATGCAGACCAATCAAAGAGCGATTCTATTTTGATTGAAAGAAAACATGTACATGTACGGTTCATCTAACTTTGAGGCAAGTGCTAAAGGTCAAAAGTCATTGTACCTCGACCATCGTTTCAAATAGGTAGCAATGGGTTACAACTCTAACAATTGATTGTATCATATCGTACAACAGAACTGGCCTTGGACAAATATTAGCCCCTCTGTTGCTCTTTCAATCATAAATTCTAACGTTTGACAAGGCTCGGGACCGCATAAGATCATTGATGTAAAATGCTGTTAAGGACGATTTGTCTTTGGACATGTTTTTTAAAGTGCAAAGATCGATTGACCTTTCTTCACTGTCTTCGTTTTCTCTTTGCCCAGTCGCTCTATTGTAGAAGGCACTGTGATTGGTGGAATAATGTATGTACATTGTCTGAATTCAATGGTTAGATGCCCTCATAAACATATTAGCAATTTGAGTAAGATGATTCTCTAGGGGAATGGTATCCGCAGAACATGCACCCGCCCAGGTATACGTGGTCAAATCCACGCCACTACATATGCGAAACCACTGAGACATTAACAGTAAAAATAACTCTCAAAATCTGTAAACTTTAATTCACTTTTTCGATAATCATTTCGTTTATGCTATTCAACCGTTTGTTTTAAAAGTAGAAGAAGTAGTTACTGCGCACTACAAAAGATATGATCACAAAGTACGACTCCAAATGGCTTCCAAGTATTGGCGTTGCTATAAGGGGTATATGTCACCTTCCTGAAGGGTTGCGAACAACGGTCTCGAAAGAACCGTTTAAAATACAATTAATCCATTTTATTTAAATGCCGCCATGGTAAGAATGAATATTTGACAGTCTACATACGAATTAAACCTGTTTCTCTTAACCTTAAAAATATGTAATATTTAAAAACTTTCATTTTTCGAAATACAAGTCAACATTTTGCTTGACCGGTAAAACATATTGATATGATTTTGAACTTTTGAAAATAAAACTCTTACAACAATTACACAAGATAAAGCCACGATTAACGTGTGGGCACGTCTATGCAGCCCAGACGCCAGTTCTATAATCGACGCAATAGTCTACAATTTTATACCTAATTGACAATAATTACATTATGATACCAGACATCCTGCCATCTCAAAATAATCATCAGAATAGTGGTGAAAGTGGGCTGGTCAATAATGGTTATGATCCCCATTACATTAATTGGAGCGCAAAGAAATTGGAACGTGATATCAATGACTGAATTAAACTGCTGGAAATCACCCTTGAAACAAAATAGGCCATGCAGTCTGATATTTTCGGCTACTTAATTTTTTACTGTATTCGTAAGTCTTTCAACCCTGGTAGGTTCTGTATAGCTTATATATAACAATGAAGGTCATTTGTTTGTATTTTTTATGTTGAGATGAAATAAATTTGATTGATTGATTGATTTGAAAATCCATCTACAGAAACCCTGACCTAAGACTAGGCTTGTTTGGACTCATTTGAATGTATTTTTCATGCTGATTCTGAGTATGGTCATGAAACTATATAGCCTTTACGTCCCTAGAGGAAAATGACTACCAACCTGACGATCAACGCAAAAAAAGGAGGTAGCGTTATTTGTCTTGTTAGATCTAGGAGCAATTTCCCCCTAAACACAAGGTAGGGGTCCGCTCCGTGATATTTGAAAAGTGGCAAAAATGGCATTAGGGATTTAAGGGGTATATAATTGTGAAATTGTTGAAAAATATCTGGAGGATCAAAAGATATAAGAAGAGAGAGAGTTTAACTACAAAAGTGTTACAATCTTTAGCAATGTCAGATAGGAAACAAAAAAACATGCGTTTTTCATTTTGAAAGATAATGCAAATTCTCTTTCAAAACAACTGGCTCTCAAAGGCGGTCACATTCACGCTAGATTGCAGAGGCGTCCGAGTGTAAATCATTAGTTTATGTTGTCACGTTACAACTATGAAGACAAGATTGTGTCCTCTTAACACGAGCCAAGTGCTGCGCCATGCGTAACTAACAGTCTGTAGAAGTTTGAAAATTGTAAATGTTTTCATTAATACAGATTAAGACATTAGTTTTGACGTTATTAACAGGTTGCTTTCTTGAAAATAAGTGTTAGTAGCACTTTGAATATGTAATTTGACATATTAAAGTGAGTTCCATAATTAAGAGCGATCACAGGTGGTCATTACAAACTAGCATGAAATCTATATGAGACGAACATTGGCGCACGGCTTAATAACGTTTCAAGTTTACAAATACTTTTCGCTGAGAACGTAGGTGTATAAAACAGTCACGTAACATTATTTTACAGTGTTACCGGAGCTCACCATAAAGCAATAATGTAGTGAGCAATATGTGAGCATTAGAATTATTTAAAATTTGTGGTCATAATAATTACCAAACTTTATTACTAAGTGGCCATAACAATTTTGCTAAGCTAAAAAGTAACCATTGCGATTTAAGATGCGGTGGTAAAGAGGGTGAAGTTCCCTTTACTCTATTAGTTTTAGAAGTATCTTAGTAATGAGCATGATTTTAATTTATACTGGGTGAGTCAAAACAATTGACCTTGATTTTGTCCGCCATTTTGAATTTGTAAATAACATATATCTAACATATGTGGTATCGTCGGAAAGCCCATTTCATTATCTTTAATTTGCTGCAAAGATAATTCCAATGGGTTAAGTATAGGCCGAGCTACAGTTAAGATGCGGTGGGAAAGAGGGTGAAGTTCCCTTTACTCTATTAGTTTTAGAAGTATCTTAGTAATGAGCATGATTTTAATTTATACTGGGTGAGTCAAAACAATTGACCTTGATTTTGTCCGCCATTTTGAATTTGTAAATAACATATATCTAACATATGTGGTATCGTCGGAAAGCCCATTTCATTATCTTTAATTTGCTGCAAAGATAATTCCAATGGGTTAAGTATAGGCCGAGCTACAGTTTTTTTAATCAAGTAGTCAGCTTTTCTCCTATCCACGGATTCCCATTTGAATGAACGGCGGCTAACTAAGCAAATGACTCCCCAAAATGATGAGAAGGGTATGTCTATGTTTATGTCAAATAAAGTGGTATCTTAAAGGTGTAAAAGCCAGTGATTATGGTATAAGTTTTATTTGAAACACTTTTTTTTCAAGATTTGGCATATTTTGGTCTACAAATATAAACAATGCTTTAAACCTCAAAAGGTTGTCACCGATGTCTGTTCCTCAATATGTGTGATTCATTCAACTCCTCCAGAAACTGATACATATCAAAGTTACGTTATTTTCAAATGAGGTTATGAGTGATGAGGACGTAGAAACGTTGAGAGGGCATCGATGGTTAAATTGTGACAGAATATATGTTTGCTTAAATAGGCACATTTATCAATAAATAGCCCGATTCTCTGGACACTGGATTGATTCGGTGTTGAACACGTTCATAAGTGAAGCCATGAGCAGAGAGCAAAACCGATCTACTTGATTCAAACGAATGTAGCTCGGTCTATACCCGAAACGATGGGAAATGATCTTTGCAGAGCAGAAAATAAGAAACAACTTACGCTTTCAGGACGATACCACATATGTTAGATGGCAAATGGCGGACACAAACAGGGGCAATTTTTTTTTACTCACCCTGTATATACATTACGTGTCCAGATAAGTAGGAACATCGAACAAGAAAACCGTTTGGTAAGTTTGTGGAAATTATGACACCTCCTTGCTACAATGTTTTTAATACGATAAGCTTTTGCATATGAAATATTCAAAACCAGGCGTAAAAAGGTATGAAAGGACTGTCCTATTGAAAGGGGGTTTAAATTGATTATGAACGGTGACGGTTATTCAGACATTCCACTCGAAGCGAACCATTGACATTAATGACATTGTTCGTGAGCAGACTATTACTCGGATATATGTTGTTGTATCACATCAGAATTACAAATTGACTCCTAATCATAGATTTGCTGATACTCAGTAAACGATATCCTGATAGTCAGTGAATTGTAAATAAAAAAAATAACCACTTAGGTCCTAAGTTTCTTCTTAAAAACTATATTGTATTTGTTATAAGTTAAATAATCATAAAGGTTTTGTTATTTTCTGCCGCTGGTCGTTTATGCTTCCACCATGAACAAGCAGCTAGTAGGAAGGTGGCTATTCAAGTATTCTCTCTTAGTGCGCCATCACACTAGTATTCACGAAGTTTAAGTGTAAGGGGTTAGTGTAATGTAGACAGAGATGGGAGATGCACAAAGATAGAGAGAGTGACGAGAGAGAGAGAGACGCTTCTTTGTTACACAATGCGCAACAGCTTTTATTGAGAGGTGCGATGTCAACAGACGAAACAACCCTCTATTGAAGGGGGTGCTCAAAAGACTTCGATAACGGGGTTAAGATTCTTTCGTGCACATGCTAAACAGACTTCTATTGAAGGGTTGCGATATCTTGGTATTCACCGCATATTTCATCGCCTATTATAATAAAACTAGGATTAGCACCGGTATCGTATCACTGCTATCATTTTTGATACAATTCAGAAAAACAATTGCCAGCATGGATAGGACGTTTGGATGTTTTTTTTTTTATTAGGGAGGTTGCGAAGAACCATAAACGTCTAACACTGAACGCCTATTCTTACGCCTGTCTATTCATATTCACTCTCCTGTGACAAAGATTTTCAAATGACAGGCGTAAGAATAGGCGTTCGCGTTAGACGTTTATGGTTCTTCGCAACCTCCCATTAAATTCATTTTGACGTCAACTACCTGTTGGCTTTAGTGCACAATACTCTGTGCTTAAGAAGTGCAATTATGAGTATTTTGAGGTCCTGTCGCGTGTAAAAATGTTTTATAATACTACTCTTAATTTTCTTGAAATAGGCGATAGAAGCCGCTATCGCCACCCTTTTATATTGCATATTAGAACGCATTTCAATCTTAACGCATTGTAGCGGAGTTCAGCCTTCACTCGTAAAGTGGATGTCTCGGTGGCACTAGCCTCCACTCTTATCGTATTCCTATCTCCTTAACCCCAAATCCTAATTTATATAAAACAGCTGAACTGTATCGTTTTGTGACTGTTAACTTGTTAAGCGTTACCAATTCAATGTAAGCGAACAATTTACCAACATCACACTGCTTAAATTAACTAGATTTTGCGTGTAACAGTTAGGGTATTTCCATGGCATTTATATCTTGGGGAGGATTCGGTGTTACTCCTTTCAGGTAATAACGCCTTCACTATGGAACGGAAGATCTTGAATCTATTAGCCAAATGAGCGCGTGAACGCGGTAAAAATACTTGTTTTAAAAGTTTTTGAAATAGCGACATTAATTCATTTGTAACTTACGTAGCTAAAAATTCGATTTGCCATAAATGTATAGTCGATTTGCCATAAAAGGAGATTTCAATTTTCTTCAGTTTCTTCACAATTTATTTGTGTAATGACGGCCGGCTTGGTCAAAGTTTACGGTCTGCTGGTTTTACTGGCTATATTTCCTCTCACTTCATATTAGATGTTACGCTTTCTGATCACGTTGTTTATTTCTATATAATCTTTTTGAGTGTATGAGTTAAAATGTATGCTATAAGGGGCACGACATTTTGATATCCAGGGGGGCTTGGATTTGTGTGTGTGTGTGTGTGTGTGTGTATGGGAGGGGGGGAATTTGTCTACTATTGAGACAAAACAAAAACACCACTCACTGATGAGTCAAAAATATTCCCCACTCAACACTAAAAAAGTGTAATTAAAATTTGAAATAAACACAATTCGCCGTCGGAACCGGTGGAAAAAATGATTGCCGCCTTTCGTAACGAAAAACAAATCTGACTTTCATGCCCCTTTGATATCTAATTTTGATTCCCTAATTAAGGCAAATATACTTTAATTAAAGCAACAGGTATGCAAGGAGGACAATAATTTAGTTTCAGGGACTTTCAGGTTTATAGCATTTACGCTCGTACACGATTTAGTCGTTTTTATTTTTTATTCTTGAGAAACCCAGTGCAATTGATTTCGTTACCGCATGGACCCTGACTCTGACAAACGAAATTGAGCATTTTGATCTCACATCTGAAAAAGTCTATTGTAATATTTTTGGCATGCATCGGTTTCTAAAATTCTTGTTATCTCGAGTAGATAAACTGAATGTATTCAAACACGTTAAAATTTAGGCAAAGTGTAGTGTAGCTATTGACTTGTGAACTTATTAATTGACAAGAGACATAATATTTCATGTGATACGGACTAAATCAGTGATAAAGCCGGTTCAAGAGTTTGTGTGAAACATACCAACGATATCGGAGAGTGTCAGTTGCGGAGTTTGAAAAAGAAAATTACTAATATTTATTTCAGCCTTAATTGAGAAATTTAAACTTTTGGAAAGGTTTTATGAACAAAATTTTAAGAGGTGGACTAACATATTGAAACGGTGGATTTTGTGATCGAATGGGAGGTTTCTATACAAAAGGATGGTGTCTTCAAATAAATAAATAAATAAATGGTGGATTTTGTGACCAAATAGGAGATTTCATTATACAAGGACGGTATCTTGATAGAAATATTTTTATAAGGTATCAATTAAAACAAACCCGTGGGAGATATGAATGCCAATCTAATTGACAGCTTCCAAGAAATGCGACCAGAAGACGAGGTTAAAGGTTATAATAACAAGGAATTAAGGTTAACATTAATGCGGCGGAAGCGCTTTGAATATTTATTTTGGGTTAGTTGGGTAACATTTTTTTGTGATATCATCTATCTTTAAAAAGTTGAGGAAGATATTTACAGAAAGTGACCAAATAAATAGATGGACAACTTACCCTACCACGTAGACGATGATTCCTATTTGAATGACACGGTTGATTAATCCAACTTTTTTACTTTTTATTTGCACCATCTTTGGGGTGTCATAATCAAAAAATGTATCCGATGCGGCGCCTATTAGGGCGCCTATCCTGGCAGTCATGGTTGTACGTCCTGTTGGCATCGTTACTTATATCCTATTTAGAAAGATCCACGTCGGCATCACACACAAATACATAGAAAAATACACACAAAAAATTCCTCCAGGTGCGGTCATCAACAAGTAATACCAAAGTCGGCGTTTCACTTTACTCCGTTTGTATTTTTTTTATCGGATGCATCTAACTTTCCGCTTGTTGGCTACGTCAGCGCACTGGGGACTGGTCCCTCGCAAAATATCCGCGCGTTTGAGATGATGACAACCACCCAAGGTAGTAAAAATAGAGTTGGTCTATATTTTAATTTTTGCAAGGCTAAGGAGCCCACCTGTAGCCAGCAAACAGGAGCTATAATACAAACGGAAACGAGGCCCGCTGGGAGTGTGAGGTCCCCGGTTTTTGGAAGCAACTGAACTAGAAATCCGAGCAAGAAACGCTTGGTTGGTGCGATTAAGTGAAATGGAGTCGGAAGCATGTCAGACCGCCACCACGCGGTTCGTCCTTTTGTAAGACATCATAGATGTCGTCTGTGCATCGTGTGATGTGTAAGGGCGATAAAGAATGCACGGGAGTTGTAGTTTAGGGATAAACGGTGGTCAAGCGGTGGCGGTGTTCTATAATAGATGTAGATGTGCGCTTAAGAATAGACCAGTTAACATCCTACGTCACTTTCTTTTGTTGACTGCCAATCCATGCCTGCCAATCGTTATGGCCCATAGTATTAAAACTCTAACAGATACAATTGCCCAGTGTGTAACAGTCAGGCCGACCTAGTTCAAGATACCAGGCCCTAACATGTTTACAAACATTGCTGTTAACTGGTCTATAACTGAAGCGGTAAAAAAATTCACAGCGGTAAATTTATTATAGAACAGCGGC
>JAMKCH010021760.1:0-20964 GCA_023653785.1 Ophioderma brevispina | reverse complement strand
ACGCATTTGTTATTAAAGTATGAAAATTAAATTAAAAGTTAGCCTACAAATTACTGGAGCTTTAACTCTTATTAACGTCACTATTGTTTTTTGAGTATGGCTAGACTATCATTTGAGAGCAATTGAAGAAGAAAGTCACATTTTGGTGCAAAATGTGCCAGGCCGCTTTTAAAGCTAAAAGCAGTCATCTGATGGTACAAAATATATCAATTTTGGGGTATTTATCCATGCTTAGAAAATAGGATATATGATAAGTACCCACTAGAGTGCGCTTGTTCAAAATGACTGCCAAAATTTAAAAAAAAATCTTTTTTTACATTCAAGAATTAAATTAATATGGAATTATTAACCATCAAATTTTGAAATATGATTGCTGAAGGAGGGCAAGAGTATGGAAGATCTTTTCGCCCTCTTTACATCACAATATATGTAAAGGGGAAGATCCGTCCGGAGTTATATAGATCTTCATCTTGATGATCATGACATGGACCTGCCACCCGATTTCTAAAAATGGTCTTCAAATTGTACCTTTCCACTAGTAACGAAAGTATTTGACACTCTCATTTGTATTATCGAGATAAATGACAAGACTAGGTCAATCCCATTGACCTCTATTGATCTCCGAATTTGAAAAAATATGTTTTTTGAAAGTTTTTGAGGAAAATTAACAATTGAGCCCATTTTAAGATTTAACCTCGTGATGACCTTGATATTTGCCGCTTAATTACCCCTTCTGTGCTCATACTGAAAATCAGTCTACCACTACTCCAAGAGTAGGGTTTTGGCTCACAAAATCTCGACTTTTGGTGGGGAATGATGTAGGCCAACGAAAATTTGATATTAATGCAGAAAAAATATTTTAATCGTGTGTGAACGTAGATGTTTCTGTTCATGGTAATAGGCAAATAATGGCAATTGTGATTCACCCGGGCTTTTGCCATTGCATCTCCCCGTAGGTTCCACTGTTTCCACTTTTAAAACTAGACTGAAGACATTACCTTTTTTTTTTATCAGCGTGCGTTAGTTTGGATGGCAATTTTCATAGGTGAACCTCTTTGTTTCTTTTTTAATAATTGAAATGTTAAATCATTAGGATATATTTAGTTTATACTCGGATTTCATTTAATTTATAGATTAAGAAACTGTATTTTTGTGTGTGTTGTGGATTATGTACCAGTGCTTAGATACTTTATTGTAGCGATTTACAAGTGACAGTATTAATACATGTATTATCAAATTATGTCACATTTTATGGGGGCAAAGTAGTCCAGTGGAGTACGCAGCCCGACCCACACGGCAAAGGTGTGAGTTCGGAGTTCCGCTGCGGCCATGTGGTGTGCCCTTGAGTATGGCACTTTTACCTCACTCACCTCAGGTGTATAAATGGGGTACCGCCGAATGCTGGGAAGCGTATATATAGACTAGTTGTGTAGCAGGAGGGGGCGACCCACACCCCCCAGCAAAAAAAATTAATACGGAGGAGTTAGGACCAAATGCGAAGGAACGAGAGATGTGCCTCCGCGATCGAAATTGCTCGGCCCGAAACTTACCTTAGGCCTTACTTATAGCTGAAAATCGACAATCGGCATATTTTCAGCAACGTGACCTATGATGTCATTATTATTATATGGTCTCACATGGGGGGTGGGGTATGTAAAAAATCGGGAAAAAACGGGTGAAAAAAATGGGGAGTGCACACATCCCCTTTGTCATGTTCGTTCGGAATATATATTACACAAATGCCTGAGGTTTTACGGAAAAATTAACTTTCTAAAACGTAGAAAGAATTCTTGTACATGGATGAGTTTTACCGTTTATGGCTAATGTAAGGGGAAATGCATTTGCGAAAAGGCGCATACGGGAGTAGCTAGTATGACAACAGAAATGTGGTCATGGCTTGAAGCTACAAAAAAAAAACAATAAACCGCTAAATAAGTTGTGCGTGCGGCGCCGTTGGCGCACCGCTAAAGCAGATAAACTGTTAAAAACCAAACAGTCTAGAAGGATTGATTTGAATACAGTTCTGATAAACGCATTTGTCTGTTACACGTGCATGGCAACGTTTAGCGTTTGTAGCGATCTTTCGCTCGCTATTAGACAGCTGATATTGTATCTGATTATTCGTCATCGCTTCGTCTGAGAGTTCTATGTCAGATAGGTTCAGGCTTACGACAGGCACTGAGAGAGACTCCACTTTACCATCAGTTCACGGCTCTGTTTTAATATTTCATCGGTTCCTTGCGATTTCGCAGATACGAATCTAGGGAGTGAAAATGACATTGGGGAAAACAAGTAAATGAATGCATTGGGAGGTGTGTATATGCATTATGTTAAGAAAATGTTTGAATTTCACGTGCCTAAAAAGAAATAACCGTCAAGAATCGACAGCGACACGAAGACGATATATATTCTATTTAAAACCATGTCGGTTAAATCGGTGTGAAGTGTTGTATAGAAAAGAATGTTACTCCCATAGCTAATACTGGTAAAGACCACTCTTAACACTCTTAAAACTGAAAAGGGGATATATATATATATATATAATATATCTCATATATATTATATATAATATTCCTGACCACATTGTCTGCCTGAAATAGGGCTAGCGTGCAAACTAGTAAAATATTGAGAAATTCCTCACTTTTCTGCAAAAGATCTTGGCACAGATACAAATCTTTCACTTCCTTCGCCTTCAGTTGTAAATGAACTTTGACGAGACAGAACGTTGCATGGTTTGTGACCATTAACTGGTCCGTCAATCTCTGAGTTGTTGTCTTGGATTTCGTGATTCTAAAATAAATATGTGGAATCGTTGTCAATTATCATCAATGTACAGGGTGACCCAATAAAAACTTTACCCAAAATGAAAGTGATATTTTCCCACTTTTTTAAAATTTGATATATGTGGATTTTATTTTATCATAAAGAATGGGTAATTGAGCATCTTGCCAGAAAAAGAGTTGAGTGGTTCTCAATAGGCATGATATGGTCCACTGAACAATAACTTGTCCACGGAGCATCATTTTTCTTAGGCATGGAAATCCCCAATGCCCAAATCGAGCAGATCGTGTCCTACCCCTTGCCCTAACACAAGACAGAAAACTGGTATTTAGCACAACTGCATGCTATGATTTGAAAAGCCCGGTTGCCAAAACATTTAAGTGTACTTATCATTCCATCATGAAATACCCATGGATAAGTCTGCATTAATTATTATTATTATTATTAAAAGTTACACTCTCCACACACCCTGAAAAACAACACTCAAATAACGCCATCGGTTCTTGCCTTACTTTTTATCGTGCCCATATTTGGACTCTATCCTAGATGATTAAATTGAAACAACGAATATGTGCTGAATTATATATAGCGTAAGTCAGCCCAACACCTCTCACCCTTGGGCGACATTAACTAATACTCGTTTATACAGTAAGACGAACATAGAGGGTGCTATATAAATATCATAAAGGCAACATATGTGTCCGGAAATGACCCTCTTAAAGGAAAATTTCAGTTCACATTGTCAACATTTTTTCTAGAGGAGTTTTGCATTTAAAAATGCAGCTTGCGCGTAAACAAATCACACGTCAAACACCCCAAGTGTCAATATGTTAAGAACCAATTCGGTATTAGGCTATATTCGTCAACAAAACCCCCAAACTGCTAGCGAAATACTGTATTATCATTTAATCATTATAAATTGTTGCATTTTAGTTGAATATGTACCCGACTCCATCTTAGCGGTTTTATTTCTGGCGGGACAGCTTCCTTTAGAAGAGCAGAAAGTTTCGACACAGTTTCTTTAGTTTCCGTCGTCCATTGTTCGGCTAACTGCTTGGGCAAAGAAAATCAACTTTGGTAAGTCGGTTGAATGTATTATGTGTAATGTCTTTTTTACTGATTGGATAGAAACAATACTTACAGAATAAATTTGATATACTTCTGTTGAATCAATCCAATTAATCTAACACTTAAAGCGGCACTGGCACATTTTCAGAAAATATGAAATTTCTTCACTTTGTTCGCACATTATAGTCTAGGCCATTGGAAGAATAGCAATATATTTTGCACATAAAAATAACATACTCATTACTAAGACGCTAAGCACATCCAAATAATTTGTAGGCTAGCTTTTAAGTTTGCTCTAACTTTAGTCAATAATTGAGTCTATTACATGAATATCATAGACTCGTACTCGTTGATATTAAAACTACAAAGGTCACAGACGGGTCAAACAAGGTGCATGCCGTGGAATCAATTCCGCCGTGTGTTTTCTTGCGTTTACCCATAAGCGGGCTGATTTGAGCTAAATAATTTCAGGTGAGGGCGAATGTATATACAAGCTTTACAACCATCAAAAATATCAATTTTGAAAAATCTAGAGAGCGTGCTATTTTTCAAATGTGCCAGTGCACCTTAAGTGTATAAGATATTGCGCACTCCCCTTGGTGTATAAGTGGGACCATGTGGACCCTCCTCAGAAAACCACTTTGGCATTGGATTTGTTTTACTAAAAACTCTGGTAATTGTTGGGATACATCCACATAACTGGAAGAAAAAAAATAAACGGTTGTACCGATTCCAAATTGCGGTCCAAGAACCGATTTTGTGTTTCACACAAGATACTCCTGCCGAAAAATGGGAAAACCACTCTCCCAATGGACTTTTTTCCATATTAAACGCATAATCGGAGAACATAAATACATTGGCATTGCTGAAATAAAAATTTAATAAAAATTCCTTTAAAAAGGAATTGCACGGTTAATCGGTTAATGAATCATGTTTTTTGACAGTTTGAAATCTTTTGTGACATTGAATTAGGCTTTTTAATTACAGTGCTGAAAAATAGGGTTTGATTTTGTGTAATTAATATTGACATATTTGATTATAGAATTATAAATGGAGTAAATGGTTGGTTTGTAAAAATGGTAGATTTAATTTGGTTAGTATATTGCAAATACTTGGAAGAAAATGCAAGGCTGGTTTGCAAGAATAAAGAAGCATGACATAGTTTTATAGATTTCATAGAAGTGGTTTATTTCTATTTAATACGATGTTGTAACAATGGAATAGATGTATTTATAATTATGAATTGGTCATTTGTTGATACAATGGTTGACATCATTACAAGTATTCATGGCGGTCAGTTTGAAGTACAATACAGAGTTGTATAAACAAGTTTAAGAGATAAACTTGTAATGCATGGCAGAATTGATATTGTTTGAAGTTGGAAGTGAAAACTAGGTACAGTGTATTTAACAGGTGTCAGTAATAAATGTTACAGGAAAGTAACACAAGAGTGAGTGTTAAAGCGACATAATGGCATAAAAAAATATTCAGACATAATGAAAAGGACCCTTACTGAAATCACTTCCACAAGTTTGAAAACAATTTGGATGTTTACATTCTTTTAAAACAGTAAAAACAGGAAAAGTTCCAGAGGGGGAGGTGGCAGTTCGTGGCAATTTCTGGAAAAAAGATGCTGACATTACTGCCAGCATATACCAAACTTGAAAAGCATGCTGTCATCAGCTCACAGACCATTGCTATTGTATATGTGCTAATCCCGGCTAATCCATCTTTCACTTGCCAGATCAATATCTTACTACAAGCCTAAAGTACAACGCCTGAATCCTGGTCTGAATGCTTTTGAATTGTGTCACAAAACATGCTAGATTCACTGTAAATTCTGTCAGGGATGTTAACACCTTGGTTTTCTGTTCCAGAAATTGCCACGAACTGCCACCTTCCCCTCTGGAACTCTTCCTGTTTTTACTGTTTTTACAAAATGTAAACATCCACATTGTTTTCAAACTTGTGGAAGTGATTTCAGTAAGGGTCCTTTTCATTATGTCTGAATATTTTTATGGCATTATGTCGCTTTAATACTGAATAATATAAAAGATATCTTAGTATACACACTTAAGTGTAAAAATAAGATACTGGTTTACAAACGAAAGTGCAAAAATTGAACCTTTGGAATTCTTGAAGAACAATAACAACAATGTACACTCGCGACTTTTATCTTTGGAAAACTTAATACCTATACGGATCTATAATACAAATCTTTTTCATCTAAATCTAATCAAACAGTTCAGCATTCTAACTTCTAGAAATGCAACCCTGTAGTTGCTTTGTCCATGCAATCCTATGGGGAAAATTCATGAAGATATTACTTCCGGGGTAAAAACGAAACCAACGAATGGTCGGCGCGTAGGGGAAACATGGAAAGAGTAATGCGGTAATTACACGCGGTTCCGATAGCCCATGTGAAGTGAAATGAAAATACGGAATATCGAAACTGTCAAAAGGTATAACTGAACGATGTCATGTATGGGAAATGTTTTGAAGAAGTGTCGTTTGCCTTGTGCATATTAGCACCGTCAAGAGTACTAAAAACGAAGTCCGAACTGAACCACTGACATTTTCGTTAATATGGACTTTGATCTATTACAACACAAATTGTACTAAGTGTCTACGACATTATTATGAGCAAGATGAGAATGAAATTTAATTTGAGAATTTGGTCCAGGACCAAGTTTTCTGTGCTTTGGTATAGCGCTATACAAGTGACCCAACCAAGGTTAAGTTTATTAAGAAGTGGCGCGCTTTTCAAAATGATCTAATGATGTTGTAAAGAAGTTCGTTTGTGCTCACAAAAATATAAAACAAAACAACTGGAATTTCGCGGTTCTCGGCTTTCGCGCTCACTATATTCAAATAATATAAGCTTTGGGCCGCTCCATAAAACAAAACAAAAACACCTTTAGCATTTTAGTGACACGTGCACACATACATACACACATACATATACACATACACATGCACAACGGGTGAAATACTAAGTGGTCCCACAAAAACACAAAACGTTACATTTTGGATTATAAGAATCAATCACCTACCTTCTTGGTTTTCTGATAGAATTCTGCAATCTGTTCAACAAGTGGCGTTAGTTGTTCATCAAGACTATTGACTTTAGCTTCTTTTTCTGACACTTCCCTGTGTAAGCAGAAGGGTTCTTAGTTGGACATTGTAGAATTAGCACAAAACTTAGGATAGTTACAATTTCATTATCTTCGTTTTATTGATATTATTAATAAAGCTCTACTCACAAGAACCACTTGAAGAAATTGCCGTGTAATTTTCTCAAGTTGGCTGCACAGTGATCTTGCACCAGAGATGTGGTTTGGATGGAAATTTCCTGTAGTTTTTGCCTGATACACAGTTAAGACACAAAAATAGTATCCATTTTGACCTTATTAACTCTTCCTAACATACGTAAAGGCAACAGAACCAACGAGAAAATAGGTTATAATTTATTCATGTAGATTATTTCAAGCAAGGGAATACTTACTTCGCCATTTTGTGTAATTGCTCATCACTGTAAGCGAGACGAGCAGTGGTTCTGTCCTCTCCAAACTTCTCGTAGATATTCTGCATTTCTTCTTGAAAAACTTCAAGCCTATCAGAACTGTTATAAAAATGTGTTCTTTTTCATTAGTGTGCAGTGTAGATTCATGCTAAAGCACGGGACAACTTAAAATTTTAAATGACCCTAAGCTGTTGCCACATTTGGATCATATAATATTTTCTTATGAATCTGGAAGGTATATCGGATAATTTGCAGGTGTGAGAGCTTTGAACATATCAGATGCCTGATGGAGAATTGGGAATGACATAATGTTCAACCTGTAATCAATAACTCAATAAGAAACACTGCATTGATAATGACACCTTTCTTGTTTACTCATTTTTTCTATTAATTATTATCAAAAAATCATGAAACTTCTGGTCATGAATGAAATGGATATACAATCTTCTTGTTCTATTTATGTGTTCCAATGAAAATATATGACTGAGTGTTTTGGGGTCTTAATTAGTATGAAGTTTTCAGATTGCTCATTTTAAGAGACCCTAAATTTGTTTTCAAGTTCAATACAGAGTTTTTAGCGCTCTTCAAACATTTCGAATACTTCAAATCATAAAGATATCCGTGAAACAAAGAAAAGACTTCAATTAAATGATTTTATTTGAAACATTTGAATACTATCGATCTAAGAATGACATAATCCTCAAACAAAAATTTTCGTAAATGAACCACGTGATTCCATTTCCTTTATACCAAATGACCACACAATGGTATCATGTTATGAACTTCAAAACGTACCATCTGTCAGCTTTAGAGCATCCCTGACCAGGATCCCACGTTGTGATCAGGTTGCCGCTGGACAAATATGGGACCAACTCTTCCATGAGGCGATCAACCATTGAAAACTGCATTTCAATCTTGAAAGGAATGTCAATTCAACAAAATCTTCATACACTAATGACGTTAAAGGAGACGAAAATCTTTGAAAAACTTATCGCAGGTATATCCACGAGCCCCTATAAACTATCTGTAACAAGAATTACGCAGTACGCAATTAAAATTAAGATGACCCCACATGCAAATAACCTGTCCAAACGTATACAACACATTACCTCGTCATGTTTTATCACCGTACCATGTACCATTTTTTCGATTTTCTAATTTACCAAATCACTGATAGTGTCTTTAATGTAAACAAAAAAATATTAGTTTAAATGATTCCATATTCCCAATCAAAAACAAAAGCGGACATACCGAACTTGACTCAATATCATTATGGCATGATTTGTCTTAGATAGCTTGTACTAACGTCAATATCATTGGCATCTTGAATTAATTCCTTATCTTGCTGTTCGGCTATTTCCTAAATAACTGAAATATTCTTTCTTGACACTCTTTAAAATTCGACTTGTTTCTATTGGATTGTTCCAGATACTTTTGCAATAATGCCATTGTATTGGCATTTGGAATGAATTCTCTGTCAGGTTGAATTTATCCTGCTGTTTGTTTATTTCCTGACGAAATGAAAGGATTATTTCGTGAGAATCTTTACAATCCGACCTGTTTCCATTAGATTATTTCAGGGCATAATTCCCTGCCAGGTTAAATGTATCTTGTTGTTTGGATATTTCCTGACTACAAAAATGATCATTTTCCATTAGATTGCTTCAGATAGCTGTGCAAATGTCACATTGCCATTTTGCATTAATTCATTACCATATTAAATTTATCTTGCTGTTCGGCTATTTCCTAAATAACTGAAATATTCTTTCTTGACACTCTTTAAAATTCGACTTGTTTCTATTGGATTGTTCCAGATACTTTTGCAATAATGCCATTGTATTGGCATTTGGAATGAATTCTCTGTCAGGTTGAATTTATCCTGCTGTTTGTTTATTTCCTGACGAAATGAAAGGATTATTTCGTGAGAATCTTTACAATCCGACCTGTTTCCATTAGATTGTTCCAGGTGGCTTTGCAATAACGTCAACATATTGGTCGCCTCTTGTTGCTTGTTCTGATGTAAGATTTCAACAGATGCTCTCAAACCATTCGTCTTAGCATGATGATACCGCAGCTCCAAGATATGGGATTTTATAATATTACTGTAAAATAAATATTCGGGTTATCATCATCAGCAAAGGGTGTACAAAAATGCCCCTACAACTTTTTTTTAAATTGTGAAACTAGAAAATGAAAAGAAAAAAAAATGGTTCATCCTCTATGTAAGACATCATGAAATTAGCCTAGCATGAAATATTCTATAAGAGGATCAAAGGATTACAAGGATTGTACAGGTTTATTCCGTAACGAGTCTTTTATCTAGTCTAACTCATGAATTATCTTACACCAAGGTAAGACAAAAAATGTACGTGATTGAATATCGCACCTTTCTTAGAAAACAAAATAAAAATAACCTATCTTGTAGAATTATACGTCTCACGTATGACTGCTAGAGGTACCTTACTGTTTTCAGACTCAGCTATATTTTATCAACAAACCTAACAACAAGCCGAGCCTGTACGTTAGTGAAGAAACATCGCCGGCTATTATCCGTGATTAATATTCAGAAAAAAGCACCCTAAACATGTTACCACCTATCTCAAAATAAGGGATTGGTAGCCTGGGCTCCGTACTTGAAGCCACCGACGGCCATATTGGTAATCCTCATTTACACAAATGCGTTCCCATTGAAATGTGGATAAGCGCCATAGTACAGAATCAAGACAATTCAGTAAGCTGAATGTATTTGAAGTTGCGTGCGTATGGGATGGCATGCTCCTAAAACGGGCACCTATTGCGTTGGGTATACCAAGATGTCCGCTGGTTGCTTCACTCATCTAGTATAGAGTTACCCTGGACAGTTACTGTTGTGTAACCAATCCATTGTATAGAGATCAGTGTTTATTACTGAGGGAGAGAAGATTTCGGAGTGCAATAATAGCCCTCACCTTATGGTTTCTGCTACCAAGGTGTATAACTCATTAATTACGAAGTATCTTCTTGACTTAGAGCCATATAAATTACAACTGCCACGCATGACTGTAATGAAATAAAACCAAATATTTTGTTAAACATTTTAGTTCTTTCAACAGCTGATAATGACACTAAATACTCAATATGAGAAGCACATTATGTACCTACCTTTGCAGAACTGTAATCTCCGTCCAAGGAATGCGTTGTCGAAAAAGTGGGCATTGTAGCTGTGAATATCAAAAGATTCTTATAGCCATTAAAACATAGCAAGAAAATGGCTTGGTTGGAACGGGCCAGGGACCGTATTCACATAACACTTAACTTAAGGGGTTCCCTGAAATTAAGGAATACACAGTAAATCCCTCAACTGTTGCTAAATATGTGCTCTGGTGCTCTGTTCAGGAAATACTTCTGCATTAAAGACCTTTATAACAATGTAAGATTTTACCTATATTTGACGGCAGATCAGTTATAAAAAGACTTTGGGGCAGCAGATTCATTATGTTTTGATTGCTTTTGAGAGCACGTGTACGAACCCCGCTGCAATCAACGTGTTTGTGTCATTAGGCAAGATATTTATTTTTTTTATCTGTAAGACCATATGAACATGTCTATACACCTTTTAGCCCTGTATGAAACATTTACCTATTTTACCCCCGTTACTTATATTATTTCAAAACGCACTAGGGCAACATTGTGCAACCTTTAGTATGTTCATTAGATACCTCTCAGAAATGCATTCAGTAGTTTAATTTTTATTTTTTTTATTTCTCAAAATTTCTATTGTGGCGTTGCATCTTCTTCGCTCGCGCTTTGCATGTGCGACTTTGACTGCGACCAATTCCGGAATTAGGCGCATGTCGGAATTCAGATTCGCTGATACTGCAAACCTCACATTGCGGTTTACTCCATACTTCAAATGATACAAATTTTGTTGTTCCGTACGAATTGGAATTATCAGAAGTTATCCGTAAATCTAATGTGTTCTCCGGACTCATAGTCCACCTACAATGGTGAGGAATAGGGCACGCGATTCATTTGACTTTCATAGCCAAAAACATTAGGTTTTTACGCGTTATTCCGTTGTCTTCTATGGAGCACGGACTATGCTAGGGCGGGCCATTCTACTTTGATACCGGCAAAATTATAATCTACACGTTAAGGATCAACAGGACTTGGGAAACAAAAATGTCGCTAACTTTTATAAGAACTTTTTGTTCTCTTATTTGCAAAATAGGAGATTTAATTAGAATCTTTCTTATCGATAGTTGCACGTAATCTATGATTTTGAACTTGACCTTTATGACCAGGAATTTGGCAAGTGAAAATGAAAGGAAAAATAAAAATCAACAATAAAAAAACGCCTTTGCTAAAGCGCTGTGACAGTTTCTAAAATGGGTTCCACATAGGAATCCTGCCACTTAAGAGTAATGAAATAGTCGACTTTCGATATCTCGTTCTCATAACCTTATCTCGCCTCTTTCACGGCAACTTAATATGAGTTAAGAATGTAGACATTTTGAAATTGCACCAAATCCCCTACCCCACAACTTTGACGACCTACCATACCCCAGTTAAGTATATAGTATGCTCAAAAGATGTTGGCTTCATTTTCAGTACAGTAAAATGTACGCAGATCGAAAACAATAGTCCTACAATAAACCGAAACTATTTCATCATCCATATGATTCATTTTTTTTTTTCAGAGAAAGAAAAACCTAAGGGAAATCCCCGCTTATACTAGGATCAACTTTAAAGACTATTGCGGTTAGACTAGCACTAAATTAGAAAAAAATATTGCAAATATCTCATTTATTCATAAGATTCGTACGTGCATATGGCAACACTGGATCTGACGTCTTTCGTTCTTGTTACGTTTCCATAGCATGAGAGGTGCGTGTTCAGGCATCTCCGGGAAGCTGTAGCATTTTACGGAGACTTCGGGAAGGAATTCCTTTCCCCCATGAGCCAAAATCTGCTGATCAGCTGGAATATTTGTCTGGGCAGCTATTTGTTCTTGTAGCTCTGACAGACTAGAAATAGTATAAAGTTAAAGATATGTTAGACCTATTGGAGATCGACAGGTTTTGATGAGAAAAATACACTGGATATAAACATGGCTTACATAATAAATATCAGAGTAAACAAAGACATAATTATAAAATATCTTGAGACCATATTTTTTAAAACTTACATTCCCTACAGGGAGTAGCCTTTTATTAAGGCGTTGCGCTTTATTTTTATTTCCTACAGTCCCTGTATACATACCATGTCGTGTAGCGTCCTCTCATTGGGAGCCTCTTGCGCATCACCTTTCCGCATTTATTTTGTGTATTTTTTCTTTATTTTCCGGGATAAATTTTCCGAAACTTTCCTGGGAACTGAATGGGCAATACATAGCTAGTAAGGCGCCCGAATGCACTGCGATCGAACAATGTGATACTACCGTCTGGCGGCATTGTTTTATGTTACTGTCGGGCATTCGTATTTTGGCTAAAGAAAGGGTTGAGTTGGCAGATAATGTTGGCACGTGCAAATCAATTAGTAGGTACAATCCCCCATACAATACCACATAATACTTTGATTGACACATTACACCTGCACAAAACTTTCCCTAATTGATTTGCTCAAAGACGCCTCGCTCCGCTAGGCCGAGGGTTTTGCCCTCGGCAGGCGCCTCCGGCGATCCTGGTTGAGGCGTCTTTGACAAAGACTATACAGGGAGTCACGCGTATTATTCTGGTAAGACATGCCAGTGATGCCACACTAGTCTGGGCAGTTATTTGTTCTTGTAGCTCTGACAAACTGGGAATGGTAGAGAGTGAACGATGTAATATGTTACACCTATAGGAAACAGACGCATTCGGATAATAGACACGGCTTTTACAATCAAGGAACCTCAATTCTAATTATAAAATATCTTCTTTTATGACGAATACACAATTTTGAGCATTACCGTTCCTGGTATAACTTACTAGATAATTACACAATACTACTGTTTAAAATTCACAAATTTTGAAAATTGAGGGCGCTCTTTATATGGTGTATAATATGATGGAAGCTATGTTTGAACTATTTATTGAATGATATATTCTTGAATAATCAGAGAGACTGACAAAAGGCGGTAGTAGGTGGCTAAAATCAGATTACTTACGAAAGTCTGGGTCCGCTGTATATCTTTAAAGTTGATACTTTTACATTTGGGATGAATAGTGAATTTGTTTCACATCTAAAGTACGGTGTGTGTGTTGTTTAAAGATTTGGCTGGAAAGCAACATTTTAACGGGGTTGCTTTCAAGCAGACCTGCTAACAGTGGTGTCACGATCACCTTTAAGCCTCTGTAAATTAGAAAAGAAGTTATTAGTACTTTAAATAGAACCGCTTAAACCAGTCTCGTATCTATCGGAAGAATATTCCCACCATGACTAATCGTGGCTGAGAGAAGACATGAATTAAACTGATTAATTACACTGGGGTGTTAACTTCAAATACCATTTACTTACTTAAACAAACGCATTGTTAATATTGAGATGACATGTAACGTTAGTAAGGCAAGAATTATCACTCTGTATACATCCCACGAGAGAGATTGGCATGTCGTTGTCAATTCCTTGCTGTATTTACTAGGGACCACCGCTCCGACTTCATCTGGACTGCAGAAATAACACCCCGTCACCTTCTTTGAAGTCATTTCATACCTGAATATCAGTTGAAATGTATCAGTGCTGAATTGCAACGGTTGTGAAAAGAAACATTTGGCATAATTACATTATACCCTTCGCCTCCACTCTGTATCGACCGACATGTTGGCCTAGAGCGTACGCCTCATAGTCTGGAGGTCGTGGTTCGGATCCCAGCCGGGTCGTACCAAATATTTAAAAAAATGTTATAACTAGTTCCTTATTGATAGGCGCACGGCATTTAAAGAATGGAATAGGGAAGTAAACATACAGTGCTAAAATGAAGGCTAACCCCCCCCCCCCACTCTACCTTTCACTGCACTTGGTAAAGGTGACACGGCAGGTTTAATGTTCAATAATTGCTCAAAAACTCGGGTTTATTGGCGAAAATGGGGTTTTCGATCGAGAAACTGAGTTTATCGGCGGGTTTTTAAGCGGTACACCGGGTTTCTCGACGAAAAAGTCGTTTTTTTTGTCGAAAAATCCATTTTTTTTCCAAATTTGGTTAATTTGACGTTAAGCTCGCCATAGACGTGCGGCCAAGGGTTATCAAAACAAAGATAGGCCTTGCCCTATGCGCCATTCGGCGCGAGAAACTTAACTTTAACCCACTCTGTATCATGTACTTTATTCCGTTAACGGAATAAAGCGGACATGATACCAAGTAGGAGCGAAGGGTGTAATGTAATTATGCCAATATTTTTCGGTTTTAACTAAGTGAAGAATATCGTGACGTTGAATTGGTTTAAGTTTGAACAATTTTGCAGTTAAAGGTAACAAAAACATTTCTACACTGCAGGCATTATGTAAAATTTTACACAAGCTGTGCAAACCCTTTTCTCAGGGTAATTACTGATATAGATTTAGCAGCAATAATTGACTTGAAACGTTGGATTTCAAGATGATATAAGAAAATTACTGTAAAGATCATACAAGAGTTCTTTTGAAATTAGTTCTGACAACACATTACAAGCCTCACATTGTCTTCTTGTTCTTTCTGCCACCATATGGTCTAAAAGGGAGACAACCAGTTGCAATGTGATAGATGGTGACGCCCAAACTCCAAAGATCCACTCTAGATGTAAGCGGGTTATCTGGAGTTTTTCTCAGTAAGGCACCAGCGTACATATCAGGATGCTGTAAATACAATAAAACCGTAAATGTTGTGTTTCAAAACTGCCTGCCTGTAGTTTTAAGGTAAGTGTTAACGTTCTCTGTTTGAATCACCTGGGGCAGTAGCAGGCAGCAATGGATATTACAATGGTAATATACATAAATTTGTCAAAAGACACTACTCAGCTTTTATTAAAAGCCCATGAGTAGTTAAGTATTATTAGGAAGTAACTTTACTAATCCAGTTATCTATTTCTGTTTAGTGCTTCAGGACTGATACGTACAAAACTTCTATAGAGAGTATTAGTGTTTCTGATTAGTAGCCATCTTTGCGGTTCAAACAATACTCTCACCTGAACATATAGAATGTGGTCCAGGTGTAAAGCAGGTCAGTGTAGTCAAACACTACACTCACCTGAACATATAGAATGGTCCAGGTGCAAAACAGGTGAATACATAATTCATAAATCACTCCACCTCAAAAATGGTTCCTAATCCGAAAAACAGGTCTCATGTGATTGTAACGAATTGCTTGAACGAATTTAATATGTCGTAAGTTAAAGAAAAGAACATTTTGAGTTAAACGTTGTCGTTGTGAATCTTAAGCTATTGTACATTACCGACAGATCTAATATATCTATGAATGTGGTCTATAAAGCATCATGTTTATCCAGGTGAACAGTTGTATGGTCATTTTGCTAAAACACATCCAATTGAATTTACTTTGGTTTTGGCAACACCATATTGGCATTGGTAAAATCGAGGTATGACAGCAGAGTTAAGGAAAGTTTTGTTTACCCAAACAGGTCAACAGGATATGGGTGAGTGTACTTGAAAAAAGATGGTGCACTGAAGGGAAGTCCCCGACTGTACACTTGAGTTATTTTTATGAAAGCCTCAAACAATGGTAAGTTAAAGGTGACGTAAATAGTAACATGCGCACGTCAGTGTAAATATTTTTTCAAACATTTAGGATCTTGCAAAATCAAAGCTTGTTGACATTTTCTATTGAAGTGTAGGATTTCGACTATTGAAAACAGACAGGTACATCAAGGTCCTGGGCGTTGGGTATACAGCCCCTGCAAGATTGGAAATGTGTGTCTGGTAAATTGTAAATGGTGTAAAAACAAAAAAATAAATGTAAATGTAACATTCCACATGGGTTTGGGAAAAACTTTCCAGATTTTGGAGAAGAATGAAATGCATAATCTTTGTGTATGGCTATCTTACCTATCAAAGGTAAGATAGCCATACCAGTAACGATCCTGCGACAGGAAACTAGTTTGTCGTGGCAGAGAAACAACTACTTTCAAGAACGCCAGAGTTAACCTTTCTTCTCACAGTATTACTACTGAGGGGAAGAATCTATCCTTTCCAGAGGGCTGCCCTACTCCACCCATGCTCTGGAAAACTGGTTTCAAGCCTTTAAATGAAAATATCATGGTCATGGTATCAAAGGCAGCACTCAAGTCAAATAATACGCGCAAGACAACCTTATTAGCATCCAAGGCTTGAAGGATGTAATTTCTATCCTGGAGAAGGGCTGTCTCAGTGGAATGGTGAGCGTTGTATGCAGATTACAATGACTCGCCAAGATCATGATCGCCAACATGCTGTATTACCTGACGTGATGTGGCCTTCTCAATCAATTTGGCAATGAATTTGATATTGTCAACTGGCCAATTGCTCAAAGATATCTTCTTAAGTAGAGGGATAATGAGAGCATGCTTCAAAGTGTGAAGAAATATGCCTGTCAAAAGAGAACTGTTTACTATCCTGGTGATGATAGGCAATCTGTTAATGAGCCAGGACGGAAGTCTGTCCATAGTGCAAGCCTTGTTAGCTCTTGTTGAACATTTAGCCAATTATTTCAGCAACTTCAGTGTCAGAGAGTGGTTTAAAATTGGCATATAGGATTTGCAATCCCTTTCTGCATTTACAGTTATATTGTATCTGATCTTTTCAACGTTATCAACAAAGAGAGTCATGAAATCATTACCAAGAGAAGCGTGAGATTTAGCGCTGGGCAAAGCCCTTGGAGATGAATTCAAAAGACAAATATTAATGTTATGAACATATCCTTAGTACTCTATGCAACGAAGAAATTTTTCAGTAAAAAAAGTCATTATAGCATCAACAATGAGTTTACTAAGTTTGTCTTTCTGAACAATACGCCTCCCAAGGCGCCTCCGAACCCACCTCTCCTGGTGGATCTTACTATTATACCAAGGAAGGCAAGGCGAGTCCCGATGGTATGCTTCTTAGTGACAACTGGGCAAAGTTCATCCAGAACAGAAGATGTAAATGGTCTCATAGTAATCACAGAGTGTATCAGGATCATCACAATCGACCGAGAATGCATGATCACTGAGGAGAGTATTGAATTGATCAATGTCAAGATTACGAAAATCACGCGAGGTTTTTTCAACCTTCATAGGAGGTAGTTTAACATACCGAATAGAGCACATGGTAATGTGATGATCCGAATACCACATGTGGACAAGACAGTTATAAACAACATCATCATCAAGCCGAGTTATCACTAAATCAAGGGTGTGACCATGTTTATATGTGTGGGTCCATGGACATGTTGGCAAAAGCCATACGTAAACAAAGTGGATAAGAAACGTTTAGAATCACATTTATAGGGATTATCAACATGGACATTAAAGTGACCGAGAATGACCAATTTGCCAGGAGAAATTGTTCGAACTCAGTCAAGAAAACTTCGAAATAAGACTATTGGTAGCAGACGATGTGGGTCGATACACCGCAACAAATTAAATAGACTTAGTTTTGTCAGTGACACGAATACATTCAAAAGTAGATGTTCCAAACCAGTGAGAAAGGTAGTTAAATTAAAGGCAAAGTCCGATGAAACAGTCTAAGACTAAGGAGACTAAGGAGAAAATGGGTGAAAGGCGCCCTTGTGTATTTTTTCAGTCGCTGGAGAACCCGATAAAAGGTGGGGATTTCAAAAGGCGGCTTTTGGGATAACACAGGAGGGATACTCAGATTTAGCGGTAGAATGAGAGATTTCACATAACAGGTGTCTCTAAAAATATGCAAATTCTGATTTCTGTACTAATGTAAAGCTTTCTATCAAAAATATCCCCATGTGAAATGATTAAGCTTAGAATTAATTTTGGTACCAAAATTGTGAAATTTCTAATTTACTATAGGAGCAAAGAGTAAATACAACCTATGTTTTATATTGAAATTTTAAAAGCAAAAGCAAAATCGCCTTTTGTTTTCTCTTTCAAGGCATTTCTGTAGCCAAATACAAGGTAAGAAATTACACAAGGGGTCTTATTTATATAAAAGCAGACCAAGTGATACTAAGAGTCAAATGAAAATGATAATATCGCATTATTAGATATAATTACTATGATTACGTCACCGATCCTGTACATTCTCCGCCCTCTTGTGATCAGAGTTGACGCACATGGTTGCACATGGTCTGTCAACCGGCGGTCAGGGCAATAGTCATTCCAACGTGTCTTATTCACCCGACTGTCGGGTAAATAGCCACATCCTTTTTTGAATAAAACACCAATACCACCATGTTCATCATTATTTCCACGGGGATGGTTGATGAAATCATAGCCTGGTGGGATACATTCACCTACGACAACTGGGTCATTCTCGGCAAGCCAAGTTTCATTTATAAACATGATATCAACATTATGCTCAATGGTCCAACAATGTGACTGCTTGCTGATAATGTCTCCGTAGTCTGTTGTATGGTCCTGTGATAGAGCATGAGAAGTTCTATGCCCTCGTCAGAGGCCTGGTATATCTGCCGTCAAAGCAATTTTGAAGCTCTTCTTCATGGTTTAGTTTTCGACTACATAATAGACGAATGCTCTCAAAATAAGCTCTGAGGAAAGCTAGCTTTCTGGACTTTGCTATATTTGATTGCTAGATATTATGAAGCTTGTTTCAGGCATTCAAGGTTTTTCCTTTGCGTGTCAGGAAGTCCTTCTGCTGTCAGCAACGTAGGAGCCAACAGCAGTTCGGAAACCTTCCCATCAGGCACAGAAGCACAGAGCCATTGGAACTAGGAGCTTGACACGATAGAACATCCATAGGAAATCCGTTCAAACAACATAATGTACCGCTGTGCTTTTAACAAGCGCTAGGCAAATCTTACAAATTCGTGAACGAGGTCCTTAATAAAAGGCATACGAATAGTTTAATCATAGCGCTCGACTGCCTTCAAAGAAATATGATGACATGCACCAAGTGGAAAGATATGAATATTCAACCAAATTAAAAGGCCCACATTCTGAGCATGAGCTAGGCGGTTAGTTAGATTCGCCCATTTGTGTACAAACCACTGTTTATACGTTATTATAGAAAATGAAAAACACCAACTGGTGAATTATAGGAGTGGCTTCATAGCTGCTGTTCGTGAGCCAATGTACTGAAGTCACTGCCCTCTTTGAGTTGTGTGCCATCGTTTGAGCACCCGGGTTGAAACATTATAGGAAGATATCCTATCATCACGGTCAATGACTTTATATTCGTTCTTCTTTGCACTGAGCCATAAAGGAGCTTGACTGCGCTCTCCGGGATTTATTCCATACTCAGTTTCAACCTATGGTCTCTATAAAAACTCAACACCACCAATGATGTTTGAATTCCCACTTAAAAATCCTCTTTTAAGGCTCTGGCATTGACGATGTTAGGGGAATGTGTTAGAACCGTAGTATCAATAACATTGACTGCGTTAGGTGGCTACGAATGCATCTTTGATTAACTATATTAAGAATAGAACGATATAAAACATTCTTATATGAGGCAGGATTTCAATGTTCCTATTCGCGCTTTTTGTGGTCCTTCCCTGAAAACAGTATCATTTTTTCTATTTAAAAGAAGGTGGAACATGCAATTCTTTCACACGGGTAAGCATATACGACGGTTATAGTTGATATTAATAAATGGCTTTGTTTTCTTGTTATTTAATTGAATTTGATGACGTGTGTATGAACCTTCCGAACGTCCGACTTGTGCTGGTAATAACATTCACGCTATTCTTCTATTCTGATTTGTTTCAAAGATTATACCAGAAATGTTTAAAGAGACACTGGAACATTTGGAAAATAATCCGCCCTTAAGATTTTTCAAAATTGATTATTTTTAAATGGTTGTAATATATATATATACACACGTCGGAGTTCATTCCCTCGGAATCCACCCAGTTTGACCGGTTATTGACCTTTGTGGCTTTATTATCATTGAGTACGAGCCTGTGATATTCATGTAATAAAAATATTTGTTGATTAAAGTTACAACAGGCCAACAACTTTGTCCAAAATCCACTGGATGTCTTTAACCTAATATTAAGGGTCCTATATATGTTTTATATTTTTATGTTTTTGTGCATAAAATATACCCGTATTCTTCCAAGGTCCTAGACTAGCATTTGAGAGCAAATTTAAGACATTTCATATTTTTGTTGAAAATGTGTCAGTGCCGCTTTAAAAATAAATTTAATTTACAGAAATAATTTCATGATTATTATTTTCATGAGAAGATCCACAAAACAAAACGTCATTTGGAGCATTGAAGTCCTGCACCGTGAAGGAATGTTTTTGTATCAGTGTGGCTTTTAATTTTCCTAAAATAGTCGATCAAAGATGCTCCCAGGAACAAATGAAGTAACTTACAAGGTACTCTTCTGTTCCGTACAGGCTCATAAACTGTCCACCTTCTTCTAACTCCCTAGCAGCACCAAAGTCGGCCAGTTTAAATGATGGTCTCTTATCGGGGCCCAGCCGTCTCATAATGTTACCAGGCTTTATATCCCTATGAACAATGTC
>JAMKCH010021759.1:0-36059 GCA_023653785.1 Ophioderma brevispina | reverse complement strand
ACAGACTTATCTTTCATTTTTAAGCTATTCCTGCATTTTCAATATTGTGACTCTTTCAAGTGGATCACTGACAGTGTCTTTTAAGTTGATAAGATAGGTAAAGGTTGCCATAAATCTATTCAAAAACAAAAGCAAACACAATTTCAAAATAAGGTCACTGTAATCATCAAAATTCTCAAACATAGGTGATGTAATTCAACTTCTCATTATGTACTAGCATAGCAGTGGATCCCGGTAGCGTATTTTTGTGGTCTTTGACAATGTCTTGGCACTACAATCGCTTATATATCCCGCCTTGGGTGGTGTCATGTGTTTATTAAGAGGCAAGGAGCATATAAATATGTCAGGGGACACTCCGAGACATTGTGCAAGTTGTTTTAACTCACAAGCCAAGTATTAGAATTCCTGTATGCTAGTCCTTTATTGACCAGGGACTCAATTATAGCCTAAGGTACATGTACCGTAATAGATGGCGTGTTGTGTGACTGCTTGTGTAATGAGTGTGCTGTGTGTAGTGTGTGGGTCTTGTGGGTACAAGACACAGAAGGAGAAAGATGCTGAGAATTGCTGCTTGCATTTTTAGAAAAGGCATTTTTGCTTGCTACTGCCTCTTGAGTTGAAAGAATCAAACATGCTAATTGAAGCTCTAAACAGGGTGTTGTCGAACCGGTCCCTTGCCCCTCATCGCGATTAGAAAATTTAACGTTGTACATGTATCACTTCAAAATGCGAGGATGACAGAATACTCTTTAATTAAGTAAAGTTGTCATGCCGAGCAAGCTCGTGCGGCGGAGTGGCCCATCTTTCTATCTTGGCATTTGGGCCAGACTCCTCTTATTATTTTTGCTGTGGGGGGGTTCGCCACTCCTCCCTGCACACGATTCTGGTTACTTTCCACAGTTGAATAATGCTGGTACCCATTTATACACCTTGGTAGAGGAGTAATTAAGGTAAGTGCCTTACTCAAGGGCACACCTTGGGCTGGCAGTGGGACTCAACCCACGACCAAGCCGTTCCTTGGCCGGGGCCGGCGATTTTTTACCCCAGTGGTTTCCCCAACGTTTTGGCGCTCGGTACGACAGGAACTCGGCACCCGGGCGCCGGATTTTGAAAGGCAAAATTGCGCCCGGTCCTTTGGTGTCCTCAATTCCTGAATTAAAAGTTATTGATTTTTTTTTTAAAAATTAGAATTATTCGAATTGGTTTTGAAATACACTTACACAACATTTCAGTGCACATTGTTATTTCAGTGCAACATTACCGCCGTGATTAAAATGCGACTTAAACTGCCTTTGGCCGCTATAGCAACGGGGGCCCCCCCGATAGCACATGATCCTTATAACACCTTCAGTAAATTTAACAATAAACCCTTATTGCGCCATATTGCCTAAAGTGCACCTAGAAATGGACCGATATGGGCATCACAAAATCAAAAATAGTAAGAAAAGAAAAAAATAAATAACAACGTACGGAGTTTTTTTAATCTCCACAACAAATTTTAAATTAATACTGTGTGTACTCATATCTGAAACGCCTTTTCCCAACCCGGAAGTAACTTGTAAGCTTGGTCAGTCATTTCCATCCACTTCCAAATTTTGCACTCTTTGGAACTTCGTAACACGTCGTCATGTAATAAATTTCTTCGTTTTTAGCAGGGCTTTAGATTAAATATTTTCAGCATTGAAATCTATTCTCTTGGGGCTGTAACTTTTTGAGGGGGGGGGGGAGGGGGAGCGATCCGCGGTAATTTCTGTCGATTCGGTGACTTATTTTTGAGACATTCCCCATTGTAGGCCTACTTGCTTAATTACTCCCGTCCTAACAAACGGCTTCCCGGTTCCCTTAAAAGAAATAGAGACCAGGAGCCGCTTTTTCTAGATTTTCTGGCTCCCGGTCCAATTCATCTTATGGAAGGCTTGGCCCCACGACTTTGGATTGCGGGGCGAGCGCTCAATCCACTAGACCACATGTGCCTCTTTAATCCACCCTTAACCTTTGACCCATCTGTGTACACATCATAAGGGCTTTGGTCAGTGCTTACTGACCTAGTGTGGTGATCGTACTTCGTAGCATTTGATTTGTGGCAGAAAAATGAATTGATAGATTTTTTAAGAATGCCCTTTAATCGGCCCACATGACCTCTCACCACAATCGGATTAAACTACTTATGAATCTTGGGCCAGTAATTCTTCTGACCAAGTTTGGCTGCAATTGGCCGAAGTGTTTGGGCAGGAGAGAACAAATTACAAAACTATCCAAAACTTACACCAAAATGACCGGACATATATATACACATACATACATATACAGAAATAGTGATTTCTTAGTCTTGCTCTGAGTAACCTCAGGCGCAAGACAAAAATACATCTCAGTAGCAAAACAATGAACGCCGTAAGTTTTGCTTATCGAGATACCGACCAGCAATGATAGATTACTTAGCTCTGCAAGAGGTCACCTTGACCGCTATATACTGGGAGAAATACTGAGTAGATAAATGACAATGATGATGCTGACATAAATGATTGGGCTGGCTGATGATGAATAGAGTGTCTTGTTAATCAAGACCAGTGTTTATCATGATATTGTGCATTATAGAATATCTGTCTCTTTAGGAATTCTGAACTCAAGCATGCATGATCTGTAGAATGCTTACACATACACATAAAACATACTTGCTATAGGGGTTAGTATTATTGTTATGGCTGTAGCATCAGGACTACCTGCTCTCACATTTAACCCCCGAAATCTACCGGCCAATTTTATTGGTTAAACAATGGGTTATATGATGTATTTAACCAATCAGAAACAGTGTAAGAAAAGCTTAAAGGTTTGTACAGATATATAGGTTTGTTGTGATTGGTTCCTCAGAAATTATATCAAGATATGTAATGAAATGAGCCAATCCGAGATACTGTAAGGAAATAGGAAATGAAACAGAGGGTTAAAAGGTTAGTTGCTTTCCTGTCCTGTCCTATCCACCCTTATGTTTAATTTAGAATGCCTACAAGTCAGTTTCAATGACCAAGGACAGCCGACCAAGACATGATCGGTTATCTGCTCTGCATTTCATAAGGTCACCTTGACCTCCTTGTAGGAGTATATTGAGTGAAATAACGACATGCGTGACGACAACAAAAAAAATGGAGAGCCGGCCTGTCGCGATGACCAGAGGTCTGATGAATCGAGACAAGTGTCATTATGATCAGGTGCAAGTAAAGAATGCTCGGCCGCTGTTGTAATGGGAATACATTTTTAGAATAAACTGTTTCTTGAAACGGCCATTGCCTAGGCATGTCAACATAAGGCATTCTTGTTCAAGTCAGGCTGCTGACATCATGGCATAGCCAAAAGACAATGCAGGGGGGGAAGGACCAAACTGGCGTGAGGGTCAGTGAAGGATCGTCATTTGTTTTGTGTTCCATTAGGATTAGTTTGGTAGCAAAACATAAAAAATAAAATTGACTATTTAAAATTACCTTGCTGAATCTTCCCATGTTAAAATTACATAAAATGAGGCATTTTCTATCTTCAGAAGATCAGCAGGGTAATCATTAAACATGTGCTTAAAGAGGGTGATGGTGTAATGGGTGGGTGTGTGTGTCATCATAGTACACAGAAAAATCATGTCATGATGCCCACAAAGGACTTTCCATGATTTTGACTTTATGTAAATAAATTATATTTGTTTTATTGTTAAAAATTTACTTATTACATCATTTACATGATATGAACATCATGGACTAATATTCATTGATTCCATAGCCACAAAGGTGGCAGATCGGTCAAAATGTGTATTGTGGTTTAGCACTGTGAACCTTGGTTTTCTGAATGAAACCACTCCAGAGTGGTTTTATTAACTCATTCCATTTACATGTAAATGGGTTGATTTGGACTTAATAATTTCAGGTGAGAGTTAATACATGTAAAAGCAATGCACCTTTAAACAAAAGAATATGGCTCTTAAAGGTCCATGGCCCGATCGCTAATAGCCTCGTCCCCAGGGACCCAGATTTTACCGGAAGTGGTCAATATTTTGGTATCAGAAGAAAGCTACTATTTTTCTCGTTTACCCTGTGAAATCTTAGAGCTAAAGGGATGTTTGGTTTGGATTTTATGAGCGAAAATGTGCCCCATTTTGGTCGACCAATATTAATTTTACACAGCACTCTATGGGGATTACAAAATCACGTTTTTAGCTCTCACATCAAAACGGTTTGAAATATCGGCGAGAAACTTTAAAAAAAAAAAAAAAAAAAAAATGAGCCAATCAGAGATACTGTAAGAAATAGGAAATGAAACAGAGGGTTAAAAGGTTAGTTGCTTTCCTGTCCTGTCCTATCCCCCCTTATGGTAATTTAGAATGCCTACAAGTCAGTTTCAATGACCAAGGACAGCCGACCAAGACATGATCGGTTATCTGCTCTGCATAAGGTCACCTTGACCTCCTTGTAGGAGTAATATTGAGTGAATAACGACAGCGATGACGACAACAAAAAAATGGAGAGCCGGCCTCGTCCGCTGATGACCAGAGCGTCTGATGAATCGAGACAAGTGTCATTATGATCAGGTGCAAGTAAAGAATGCTCGGCCTGCTGTAATGGGAATACATTTAGAATAAACTGTTCTTGAAACGTCATTGCCTAGGCATGTCAACATAAGGCATTCTTGTCAAGTTAGAGCTGTGACATCATGGCATAAGCCAAGACAATGCAGGGGGGAAATGGACCAAGCTGGTAGTGAGGTTTCAGTGAAGAGATCGTCCATTGTGTTCAATTAGGATTAGTTTGGTAGCAAAACATAAAAATAAAATTGAATATTAAAATGTACCATGCTGAATCTTCCATGTTAAAATACCATAAATGAGGCATTTTCTATCTTCAGAAGATAGCAGTGTAATTCATTAACATGTGCTTAAAGCGTGTAGATAGTGTAGGGTGTGTTTGTGTCATATAGTACACAGAAATCATGTCATGATGCCAAAGACTTTCCATGATTTTGACCTTTATTGTAAATACATTATAATTTGTTTTATGTGTTAAAAATTAACTTATTACATCATTTACATGATATAAACATCATGGACTAATATTCATTGATTCCATAGCCACAAAGGTGGCAGATCGGTCAAAATGTGTATTGTGGTTTAGCACTGTGAACCTTGGTTTTCTGAATAAAACCACTCCAGAGTGGTTTTATTAACAACTCATTCCATTTACATGTAAATGGGTTGATTTGGACTTAATAATTTCAGGTGAGAGTTAATACATGTAAAAGCAATGCACCTAAACAAAAGAATATGGCTCTTAAAAAAATTTTGACAATATTTTCTTATTCCAAACCATTTGAGCTGAAGAATCAACTCCACTTAAGGGTTGTTTCTGAATTTTAATGATTGAATAACGGACAAGGACGAGGTCATATCTGGGTCATAGGAACACCCACATCAAAGCACCTAAATTGCTTTGTTGTTTGTGTCTGTATTGCTATTTTGATTCATTTTGGTGAGTTGCTATATTGAAAGAGGCTTGGCCACCTTTGTCTGGCCTTTATACGCCCATTCTCCATAGAGTTATGTATAATAAAACCGTATCTTAAAGGAAAAAAATCACATTTGCCCACAATGAAATTTTATGAATTTGAACAGGATATAGCTAGTGGAATTGCTAATCCAAATTGGTCATCAAAACTGTCATGATTGATATTTTTGGTTGTAATTTGGTTTTGTCATAATAAATGAGACTATCAAAGAGTTACAACTTTTCAATACAGCTTTAAAAAAAAAAAAAAAAAAAATTTAGCTCTCACATCAAAACGGTTTGAAATATCGGCGAGAAACTTTACAGATAGTGTTTTGGGGTGAAGGCCATTCTATCAAGATGAAAACTTTATATACTTAAATCGGGCCATCCCCCTTTAAAAAAATGTTGACAATATTTTCTTATTCCAAACCATTTGAGCTGAAGAATCAACTCCACTTAAGGGTTGTTTCTGAATTTTAATGATTGAATAACGGACAAGGACGAGGTCATATGTGGGTCATAGGAACACCCACATCAAAGCACCTAAATTGCTTTGTTGTTTGTGTCTGTATTGCTATTTTGATTCATTTTGGTGAGTTGCTATATTGAAAGAGGCTTGGCCACCTTTGTCTGGCCTTTATACACCCATTCTCCATAGAGTTATGTATAATAAAACCGTATCTTAAAGGAAAAAAATCACATTTGCCCACAATGAAATTTTATGAATTTGCACAGGAGATAGCTAGTGGAATTGCTAATCCAAATTGGTCATCAAAACTGTCATGATTGATATTTTTGGTTGTAATTTGGTTTTGTCATAATAAATGAGACTATCAAAGAGTTACAACTTTTCAATACAGCTTTTGCATATTGTTGTGTTGCATTGATTAATCTAAAATTACTCTAACCTTATAAAGGTGCAACAAGACAAGATGAGATTTCAAGGCATCCATATATTGAGCCATATGTAGTAAATATAAAACATAGGCCTGAATTTCGTATTTTCGTCAATACAAAATAGAAATTTCAAAATTTTTGAACCAAAGAAAACATTTCTCAGCTTAAGACACTATCAGTTATCTGCTACATCGGCGATCGAAAAAATCATCAAAATCAGATTTTTGCATGTATGTAACAAGTACATGGTATCCTAACATACCCTGCCAAATGTGATAGGACCACGAAGCAAAACCTAATAAGGACAAAATCGGAAATTTTAGTCATCACTGTCGAACGGACACTTGCTACAAACACTAATGGAACTGGGAGAACCGTTATTTGCGAACTCAGCCGTTTTCTTCCTTTTTGTCAATTCTACAGCTGGAAAGGTGTTACTTATGAGAATTCTACAGACTGATCCTGCACTTTGAGATATTCCTGCAAATTTCAAATTTTTCAAATCCACTGATAGTGTTCTTTAATCCTTTCAGAAAGGGATATGATTGATGGAAAGCTTGTACATTAGTGCAAAATTTCAAGGCCTTTCCATTTTTTAGGGACACTGATATGTCCAGATCTCTCATTGCCCTCTAATTTGAGCATATTCCACATTTTGACCCCAATAGGACCTTGACCTTTGACACCTATATAAAATACCCTCAGGTGGTTTTTTGAACAAATCGAAAAAGTATTTTCTCTACATCAGGTTCACCTTCTTACAACAGGTATCGCAAAAAGCCCTCAGTCCTCTGGGTATACAGTGATGGAATTCCACAACAAATCTTGAATGACATCATGATGGAAAATTGATTTCTGGTGCAAAAAGGAAGACGCACACTGACAAACATTTCTAATAGTAGTGAAGTTGACTAGGTACTTGACGTGATGGATAGGGTACTGGCGCGGCCTGTTCATTTACCACTCGATTTAGTAATGGCATTCATCACTATTATCTCATCAAGTCTAGGCTGGGCCGACCCGAGCTAGCAAGCCATGTCTAGCTCCTCATATATATAGATGGATTGTGATAGGACTGGTTATTTTCTTGAGTGTCACACTAGACATGTGTGGGATGGTTCTCTTTTTTTTTTATTGTTGTCAAGTTTGCGCTTGTGTTTGTTCATATTGGAATTACAAATTTGGGTTTCTAATGTTAGGTAAAGGTCAGTCTTAGGATCAAGATCAGAATTACGTCAGTGTATGAGTAGGTGTAAGCTTAAGTCTAGCTATCGTAACAGTTGAGGATTCTGCTTAACCCTCTGTGCCCATAAGGTAGAGTTTCCATTTTATTTTTTACCATATTTGGAATCATCAAAAAAAATTTACAAAATTCAAATGAGTCAGTCCAAATGACAGGTTCATTTGGTAAGCCATCTCAAAAGCCACTGACTTTTGTGTTATTACCTTTTCAGAATCTACAAGAGTTGAAAAGGGTAAAGAAATTTAAATCACATTTTGAAAGAGTAAGGAAAGCTAAAATCTGCCATTTATGATGGTGATATGTGCCACCTTTAAAATTCTACAGGAAACAAATCATTTTTATTTATGGCCTAACACTAACAAAACCCTAACATTACATTATGAGTTATCTGTAATGTTCTTGTGAAAAGATGCAGCCTACTTGAATTTAAATGACTTCATTCTGATAAATTTATCAATCTGTGATGCAAATTGGTTTGCAAAAAATGGGAAGAAAATCCCAAATGGTGACTTTAATCATGAAACAGTCACCGCATGCCTCATAAAAATATTATGATAACCTTCGGTGGCCTAATATTTTAATATCTTGCTTAGGCGTCTTTCCAATGTAACATCTAGTAAAAAGTGGGAGTAAAAGATATTATAGCATGTATTATAGTGCACTGGTAATTTGAATGTAAAGCATATATGCTTGCAATTGCCCTTTAATATGATTAGGCAGCATAAAGAAAACAACAGCATAATGCCACAAGATGCTTGCTTCCATAATTAGATATATTACCATATTGCTTACTCGTGAGCTGCAGAATTGTTGGAAACTGTTTAAGAATAAATGATCCCTGTAGATGATAATAACATCAATATGCTTAAACACAAGTTAGTAACTGGTCTACTGACATGCTAAAGGTGGTGGCTACTGCATTGTTCAAGAGTGTAACACTGAATGAACAGTGATTTCAAAAAGTTCGGATCCTACTTATGCACAAGCATATACCACCGGACAGTGCATTTTCCATGTCCGGTGTAAATGTCGCATGTCACATCTATACAGAGTATGCAGCACTATTTCATACTTATAATATATCAACAATTGAGCAAGGTTCTATCCATCCACCACTAAATTCCAGGAGTAGGCTTACAGTAAACTGTCTCTGTGATATATGGGCCTGTATTGTCATTCTTGTGTGCATGCTTCTCCCCACCTATTGAATACCCAATTTGTTTAGTGCAGGTTGTAATTGGGCCTGTAGTAGACAAATTAATCCCTTGTTAAATTCTACCATCTGAAGTTGTCTTCAGAAGATAGCAAGTTATTTATTCATGGGAGTGAAAATGTAGGTAGGTTGGTCATGCTGTTTTGTTGTTTAAAGGTAAATTTTGTTTAATTCTGGCATGGTTTTGTGTCGCCTTCCTTAAGGCAGGAAGACACATAGGGATCACTTTGTCCACTTTTGTTGTTGATGTCGATGTCTGTTGTCGTGAAAAAGGGTTAACATTTGCTTGCAATATCAACATACTTTGATGGATTTAAACCAAACTTGGGTCACAGGTGCAACTTGGCATCCCCCATTTGTTGATGAGGTTAAAGGTCACATACCAAGGTCAAAGGTCATGTGAGGTCAAGTTGTAAAATAGGCTGAAAATGTAAAATTGACCTCATTTGAAAAGTTGAAGTTCAATTGGAACCAAACTTGGTCTGTAAAGTGTACATGCAAACCCTCAGTTGTTTATGATTTCAAAGGTCATATACCAAGGTCAAAGGTCATGTGAGGTCAAGTTATAAAATAGGCTGAAAATGTAAAATTGACCTCATTTGAAAAGTTGAAGTTCAATTGGAACCAAACTTGGTTTATGGAGTTTACATGCAAACCATCATTTGTTTATGAGGTCAAATGTCACATATCAATGTAAAAGGTTATGTGAGGCCTATCATTTACAAACTGCGATGGCAGGCGACACAGGCGGTCCGAGGACCGATGTATTTTTTATTTATTTATTCATTCATTCTTCTTTAACCTGGGGGACCAATCAATGCTCAACATATGTTCTCCCATGGAGCCCAGGTTCAAAAATATTTATTTCATGGGAAGGAGATTTTGTAAGATTTCCTTCAGAGTCAGAGGCTTAAGTCAAGTTTCATTATCAGAAGTTCCAATCACATCAAGATTTCCAGCAAGGCATGCGCATTTCCCAGGAAAGAACTTCCCAAGTTCCCCACTTCTTCAAGTCATGGTAATAGAATTGGCACTCTCACATTTAAAGCAAGTCCTGAAACCTAATCTAAAATGAACTTACTCCTCTTAATCTGGTTAAGATGTTTTTGGGAAAGTAAAGTGTAGTATGCATTGGAGACTCTGGATGACCTATATCAGTTGATGCTTAAAATTTAAAAAAAAAATATTGTAACAGACCTTTAGATTAGTCAAATTAGTTGGACAGGAAAAACTTGTCATTCAATGTCATTTACCATAACATTGTCAGCACTTGATAAAAGATTAAAAGTCCATCACTCCTCAAGATGTCATAGCATGTCAGATTCACCTCAATTTTCTCAGAAACTGGTGTAAAGTTTTGAATTATTGTACCCCATCCAAGTGAGCACACTGGCTCTGTGTCTTAACAAAAATTTGAAAAGCAAAACTAATAAACAAATGAACAAAACAAAAAGTAATGCAAACACGCTTGTTTGTTTATCAATATCAAATCTTTGCAAAATACTAGGAAAAGTAAAATGCAAAATTACAGTAGACACTTTTTTCAGATTTGGTTCAATTTGATTCAACTCATTTCTGAACAAAAATAGCAGTGTTGCCATTTTAATGTAACATCTTCAAAACCTTTCATGTGGAATTACACTGTAAGTTTGAGAACATTGAGCACTGCAGCTGCATGGCAACAGAAAATTTAACCCACCTGATGTCTACCACATTTCTTACAGTATCGCCAACTGGCTCATTACATGCTAAAATATGATACAACCTCTTAAATAACCAATCAAAGTAGACCTTCCATATATATCTGTATGCACCTTTAAGTTTTTCTTACAATGTCTCCAATTGGCTAATTACATCATATAACTTTATGAATGACCATCAGATTGACCGGTTAATGCCTAGGGGGTAATCTGCAATCTCATGAGATACCTACTTGTCACCTTATCCTCCATCAGAATACGGAAACAAAACTGTGTCTGATTCAATCAAAGTAAACACAGATATTTTATGCTCTGTATTTTACTAGGTCTTTCAGATTGTGATTTGGGTTATTTGCTAGATTAGAACAAAGGGAACACTATCAGATGTATGTGTTTAGAATGTGTTTGGAATTATGTTATATAGGAGATTTTTCTTAAAGGTCATGAGAGAGATTTTTCAGTAATAGTATGGTTATTCATATGCTTGTGTGTTATATTTTTCAGTGAGATTAAGCACCAGAATTGTGATGAATTAATAATAAATGGTTGAAAATTATGTAAGCCATTTCAAATTGAATTTATCTAAATTTGAATATTAGACTGCACTGCTAGTTTTGCATGTAGTAGTTGGTAAAATATCTGATTTTCAGATATACATAGTTCCGGTGTTGCATTAACATTTTAAGCAGTTATTGCATCATGCAAAGGGCTTATCTTGCTAGGGTCAACCAACCAACTGACTGACCAAGACAGATCAAAGCATATTTAGGGGGAAAAAAACATAAACTGGTATTTCTTCAAAATCATTAAATTGATTGCAAATTTGCAATATTGGGCAATGACTCCAAAACAATTTTTTCTGTCTTTTTTTAGGGGGTGGGAGTTGAAAGGAAATTGTGCACTATTGGGTGTAGGATTAATCCTATAGTCTCCGTAATAATTGTTTGAACTAAGCGTACGCAGTACCGACTCGTTGTGTTTACGCGCTGTCTACAGCAGTGTGCCCTTCACGCACACACGCAGCAGATTGTTCGAATCAGTTCAAACAATTATTACTCAGACTAAAGTATAGATTCTGTTTGGATTATAACACATAAGACAGTGTTTTTAGATGGCTTCCCAAATGATGTGCAGTCATTTTGGAAGCCGTCTCAAAAACTACAGACCTAAGACTATAGGCTTACTCATTTGAATGCGTTTCTCATGCTGATTCTGAATATGGTAAAAAAAAAATCAAATTTTTGAAATAAAGTATTTGGAATTCTTATGAACTATAGTTACCTGCAGGGACCAGAGGATTAACTCCTTGAAAACTAACAGCCAATTTGATTGGTTATTCAAAGGACTAAATATTGTAATTAACCAATCATAGACATGGTAAGAAAAACTTATTTGGATTGGTTAGTCAGAAGTTATATCATGCTAAATCATGTATTGGACCAATCAGAGATGCCGTGTGAAAGTGTGTAGCCCTCACAGGGTTAAGATAGGGTGTAAATTAGTATATACAGCACAGTGATGCAATAAGATCAAATCAGGTTCTTGGAGTTAAAGGGGGATGACCCGATTTAAGTTTATAAATTTTTTCATTTTGATAGAATGACCTTCAACCCAAAACCCGATCTGTAAAGTTTTGCGCCGATATTTCAACCCATTTTAAAGTGAGAGCTAAAAACGTGATTTTGTAATCCCTATAGAGTACCGTCAATTAATATTGGTCGACCAAAATGGGGCATATTTTCACTAACATCCAAACCAAACATCCTTTAGCCCTAAGATTTCACAGCGTAAATGAGAAAAATAGTAGCTTTCTTCTGATACAAAAATTTTGACCACTTACGGTAATGAGGCTATTAGCGATCGGACCATGGACCTTTACAGAAATAATGTATTCTCATCTTTATCAACAGTATTCAGCAGTTTTGTGTTAATTAAAATTACACAATAGCTGTTACAATTCAAATCTTGTTGGAATTTTTTTTATCCAAGAATTAGCTTGTAAGTGGTTTTACTCTTGACCTTTTAAAGCACAATTTAAATGTATTACACTTAATACATTGGTGATTCTAAAATAACAGACGCTTATTTAGTGGTTGGTTCTTTTAAGTGCCTAGCTGTTGTGAGTAAAGGGTTAAACTTGACTAGGCTACATACACGATTCTTACATGCACTGTTGCATGCTTTTCAATGCAAAGGTGAAATTTACAAATCATAGGGTATGGGTCGCTCCAGATTTGTCCTTGGATTTATAACATCCTGATTAGTTTACTCCATTATTTCTTTCAGCACGATTTGCAAAGTCGCTTTCACCGGAGACTGTAAATTTGAGAACAAATCAACTTAAATCCCGAACTGCAATCTTTTCCTCATGCATGTACTTCATATGAAAGTTAGATCCATAATGAATTGTTAAAAATCAGCAGAGTTCATGAAAATTAGCAGATGCAAATAATAGAAAAAAACTAACTATATGTGCTCAGTGTGCTGTATATCATCACCCTGGAGTTAAGGTGATGGCAAAATCCATGTCCTAGTACTGCTAGTCAAAAACGACATACAGCAACGAGCCTGCCAGAGTTTTTATCCACAAACAACAATGCGAGAGCTGTAGCCGAGCGTTAGCAAACACGTCTAGGACTAACTTGCCAATGTACAGTACTCATCTCCTATTCAGTCCTACAGGACCTTGGGAGGACACCCAATCAGGGTTGACTATCAAGTTTCAGGATGTCAGGCGATTGCAAAATGGCCGTAATCAAAATGGCTGCCCTGTGAAGCAACATCAAGTGTAGTGATTTTGTGTTTTGCATGGCCATCTGTCTTTTCCCACATTTTGGTTAGTGGTTCTAAACATGGATTTCTTAACTCTATTGAGTCACTGCAGCATTCACCTTGCAACTCATTATCCAAGAATTGGCATGTTAGTACCAAATGAGATAAAAGCAGCTAAAGAGCAGCTATTGTAAATATGGCCCTACTGGCTTCACCTGACAAAGATTTCTGATGGATGCGCAAGGCCCTTAGAAGGCCACTCATGGCACTAACACAGCGTGGGTGTACAGTACTAACAATGATTGCGTACACAGGTACCTTAACTCTCTTACAATACTGGATGTAATTCACAAAGTCCTAAGTTGATTACCGTCTACTTCTCGGTAGGAAGGAAAGGATGAATCTTCTGAAACCGTTTTTTGAAAATGAAGGGAGTCGTTGATGAATGACTGCTGATCTGCTGACCATTGAATGAACAATGGCATAGACTCTGGCTGGGCAGCTTGGGAGATTATTAAACTTTTGCAGCTTTAGATTATGGGCATTTTTACAAGACAAATAGTATCGAAGATTTGACTTATTTATTCAAACATGTAGTTGTCACTTACAGACTGCTCTAGTAAATTTTGAGGCAATAGGCCAGACGGTGGTTTGACTATGACTTCAGAATGACCACTCCACCAATGCATTCAACAATGTTTCTGCAATAGAGCTGAGTGATAACATTTTTGTGGGCCGCCAGCTATAGCTGGCAGGACCACTTAGCAATCCGTTGTGCGTGTGTATGTGTGGATGTGTGGATGTGTGTGTGGATGTGTGTGTGTATGTGTGTGTCACAAATTGTTAAGTTTTTTTTAAATTGACCTCAATTGAAAAGTTTAACTTCAATTGGAACCAAACTTCTGTCATAGGTGCACAATGGGATCCCTCATATGTTGATGAGGTCAAAGGTCATGTTGAAAGGTCAAAGGTCATGTGAGGTCAAGTTGAAAAATGGGCTTAAAATGTAAAATTGATCTAAATTGAAAACTTGAAGTTCAATTGGAACCAAACTTTTGTCATAGGTGCACCATGCGATCCCTCATATGTTGATGAGATCAAAGGTCATGTGCCAGGGTCAAAGGTCATGGGGCGGCCCACAGCTTATATTCTTTGAATATAGCGAGCGCGAAAGCCGAGAACCGCGAAATTCTAGTTTGATTTGTGACAATTATATTGGATTTTGGCTTATATTGTGAGGAGAGAAAAGTTTTTCATGCACTATGCAAATCTGTTTTAAAATAATATAAATTATACAATTCTGAGCAGAGCAACTTTCTGAATATCAGGTGTTTATGGGATCCATATATTACTGCAGCACGAAAATTCAGCTGCATATGTTGATATATTTTATATGTGCACCTTAACCATATCTCCCTGTGTGTGTGTGTGTGTATTCATGTACATGTGCGAGAGTGTGTATGTGTGTGTGTGTGTGTGTGTGTGTGCATATTTGTTAGGAGGGAGGGAGAGAAGGAGGGAGGGAATACAGGCATGTATATTAAAAATAATACAGGATTCGGATGGTAACCTTAACCGCCAATTGTTTAAGATACGATTGCTTTCATGCTTTCATTTTAAAACAAATGCCATATGATAACACTGTACCATTTGTTTGCCTTCCAATATGCGAGCAACGACGTTGAACCTCCAGTTTATCTAGTTAAGCCACTTTGACCATGCACGGCATATATCCCAAAAGGTCACATCACCAAAAGGGCCATGTAGAATACAAATCATGGAACCGCACTTAACGGTATTCAGTTGACTTTTGCACAGCAATCCTACTGTGTTTGCTGATACTCGTCTCTCTTTCTCTTTTTCTCCCCTCTCTCTCTCTCTCTCTCTTTCTTTCTTTAAAAAAAAAAAAAAAAAAAAACTTTTGCAGCTTTAGATTATGGGCATTTTTACAAGACAAATAGTATCGAAGATTTGACTTATTTATTCAAACATGTAGTTGTCACTTACAGACTGCTCTAGTAAATTTTGAGGCAATAGGCCAGATGGTGGTTTGACTATGACTTCAGATTGACCACTCCACCAATGCATTCAACAATGTTTCTGCAATAGAGCTGAGTGATAACATTTTTTGATTTGTGACAATTATATTGGATTTTGGCTTATATTGTGAGGAGAGAAGTTTTTCATGCACTATGCAAATCTGTTTTAAAATAATATAAATTATACAATTCTGAGCAGAGCAACTTTCTGAATATCAGGTGTTTATGGGATCCATATATTACTGCAGCACGAAAATTCAGTTGCATATGTTGATATATTTTATATGTGCACCTTAACCATATCTCCCTGTGTGTGTGTGTGTGTGTGTGTGTATATTCATGTACATGTGCGAGAGTGTGTATGTGTGTGTGTGTGTGTGTGTGTGTGTGTGTGTGCATATTTGTTAGGAGGGAGGGAGAGAAGGAGGGAGGGAATACAGGCATGTATATTAAAAATAATACAGGATTCGGATGGTAACCTTAACCGCCAATTGTTTAAGATACGATTGCTTTCATGCTTTCATTTTAAAACAAATGCCATATGATAACACTGTACCATTTGTTTGCCTTCCAATATGCGAGCAACGACGTTGAACCTCCAGTTTATCTAGTTAAGCCACTTTGACCATGCACGGCATATATCCCAAAAGGTCACATCACCAAAAGGGCCATGTAGAATACAAATCATGGAACCGCACTTAACGGTATTCAGTTGACTTTTGCACAGCAATCCTACTGTGTTTGCTGATACTCGTCTCTCTTTCTCTTTTTCTCCCCTCTCTCTCTCTCTCTCTCTTTCTTTCTTTAAAAAAAAAAAAAAAAAAAAACTTTTGCAGCTTTAGATTATGGGCATTTTTACAAGACAAATAGTATCGAAGATTTGACTTATTTATTCAAACATGTAGTTGTCACTTACAGACTGCTCTAGTAAATTTTGAGGCAATAGGCCAGATGGTGGTTTGACTATGACTTCAGATTGACCACTCCACCAATGCATTCAACAATGTTTCTGCAATAGAGCTGAGTGATAACATTTTTTGATTTGTGACAATTATATTGGATTTTGGCTTATATTGTGAGGAGAGAAGTTTTTCATGCACTATGCAAATCTGTTTTAAAATAATATAAATTATACAATTCTGAGCAGAGCAACTTTCTGAATATCAGGTGTTTATGGGATCCATATATTACTGCAGCACGAAAATTCAGTTGCATATGTTGATATATTTTATATGTGCACCTTAACCATATCTCCCTGTGTGTGTGTGTGTGTGTGTGTGTATATTCATGTACATGTGCGAGAGTGTGTATGTGTGTGTGTGTGTGTGTGTGTGTGTGTGTGTGCATATTGTTAGGAGGGAGGGAGAGAAGGAGGGAGGGAATACAGGCATGTATATTAAAAATAATACAGGATTCGGATGGTAACCTTAACCGCCAATTGTTTAAGATACGATTGCTTTCATGCTTTCATTTTAAAACAAATGCCATATGATAACACTGTACCATTTGTTTGCCTTCCAATATGCGTGCAACGACGTTGAACCTCCAGTTTATCTAGTTAAGCCACTTTGACCATGCACGGCATATATCCCAAAAGGTCACATCACCAAAAGGGCCATGTAGAATACAAATCATGGAACCTCACTTAACGGTATTCAGTTGACTTTTGCACAGCAATCCTACTGTGTTTGCTGATACTCGTCTCTCTTTCTCTTTTTCTCCCCTCTCTCTCTCTCTCTCTCTTTCTTTCTTTCTCTCTTTCTCTCTTTCTCTTTCTCTCTCTTTCTTTCTTTCTTTCTTTTTCTTTCTCTTTCTTTCTCTTTCTCTCTTTCTTTCTCTTTCTCTCTCTCTTCTCTCTTTCTCTCTCTCTCTTTCTTTCTTTCTCTCTTTCTTTCTTTCTTTCTTTCTTTCTTTCTTTTTCTTTCTCTCTTTCTCTGTCTTTCTCGCTTTCTTTCTCTTTCTCTCTCTCTCTCTCTCTCTTCTCTCTCTTTCTTTCTCTCTTTCTCTCTTTTTCTTTTTTTTCTTTCTCTCTTTCTCTATTTCTTTCTTTCTCTCTTTCTTTCTTTTGTTTTCTTTATTGCTTGCTTGCTTGTATGCATATGAGTGTTTGGGTGTGTAATGTGCCCTGAAATCTGCAATCTAACCTCCGCTATTATTGGGCTATTGACCTCAAGGACACTTGCTTATACATTAGCTAGCTTCTTGCCTTGCATAACATACAAAACTCATCTGCCCCTCTCCAATATCACACACACACACAAAAAATGTCACCATTGGAAAATTGAGAGCTGCATGGCCGCCACGTTTGCCTAGATTGTGTGCGAGACAGAAAGAGGGAGAAGAAAAATGCAGGGACGGGAGCTTAGAGCAGTGTTGACGTCACTATCTTCACAGCAACCTCATAAATTGATCAATCACAGAATTGTATATAGAGCACCTTTGCTTTCCGTACGCATCCATCTATGACACAGACAGTCGCAAGAAATATTTCATGCTATACTCTACTGATGATGTTGGTGATGATGCACTATGCAGCAGTGGACTGCACAGGGAATGGTTGTTTTAACAATTTGTTATTCAACAAAATGACAACTCTGTTTATTCATTCAATACAAAATACTGAAAACTACGTATGAACAGCTTTACATAAGTTGTTTTAGATTTCATGCAATGTGAGAATCCATACCTTCGTAGATGACCTTTTATAATTAAGTATTTAATTAGTGGCTTTTGTCATGGAGAACAGTGGCGGATTTAAGGAAAAGGGCCCTGTCAGCAGCTTAAGGTGGGGCCCTTGGGGGTCGTGAAGTGACACAATGTCGCAACTAGGGGGGTGTCTAAGGGGGCCCTGAGAGCAATATTTTAGGGGGGGCCCTGTCAGCAGCTGCTGACACTCTTAAATCTGCCACTGATGGAGAAGCTTTTAAATCAGTAGAGCTTATTTGCAGATGGCTCACAAGTACCAATTTTCATTCCAAAAAAATCCAGAGTTCATATACAAATTTTTGTGCACTGTGAAACAAAAATAAATCACACACAATATACAATCTTCTAGATTTCATACAAGAAAGACGGATGATGGAAAGATATGGTATTTTGACTTAAAAAAATAGAGAGTTATGCAGGACCTGATATGTGCATCAAAATACGGTATGGCCATAAGCTGAACTGCAGAAAGAATGTGAAAGTTTTTTAATTATGTTAAATGAAAAGGAACCAACTTTATTCTCGCATTAATTAAAAATTATATTGGAAAATGCCCATATGAATGTAAGCTTAATAAAATGTACGGTACGTATTTCAATGAAAAGAGAAGTTTAGTGTAATTATAAGATTACTTTCCATAATCATAGTGATAAATGGCTGTATTGTCATGGGGCTTTTATATCAGCATTGCTAGTAGAAAGATACTCCATTTTTCAATCCCCAAAGTTAAGCATTGTCTCTACAGTACATGTGTAACTTTGCACTCTTTGTAATTCTCTTGTATGAGAAGAAATAAAAATGAATATATGCAATCTTATATATTTATCCAAGAAAGCACATAGAAATACAGTGTATTGTCATATGTTTTGCTCAGGTGACTTCAACAAGAAAGCATGAGACTTCTATTACAGGAGCTAATATGGTACATGGAAGTAACAGTATGTTGTGAAATTAAAATCTCAACTACAAAATTGTATCTCTGAGCTATCCACCGAAAAACAATTGTGGTTCATTTTCCGGGTCGTTAAATCAGTATGCACACTACTACGAAAAAAGTGGTCAAATTTACCACGAAACGGTCAAATTTCGTGGTCAATTGATCACTATTTCGGAGTAGTGGTGCATAGTTGACTACTGACCCCCGAAAATGAACCAAGTTGAGTTTAGTGTTTTGGTCTTTACCATAGAAGCTAGAATTATAGTGGACCTTAAAGGGCCAGGCCCGATCAGGTAATAGTTCATTCGCATAACCCAGACCTTACGGAAGTGGTCAAATTTTGGTAATCTGAAGAAAGTGATTTTTTTTTCTCACTTTACCCTGTGAAATCTTAGGCTAAGATGTTTGGTTTGGCCATTATGTGCGAAAATGTGTTCCATTTTGGTCAACCAATATTAATTTTAACAGCAGTGCTGTATGGGTCTCTCACTCAAATGGATTGGAAATCAGGGGGTTTAGTTCCTAGGATGAAGGCCATTCAATCAAGATGGAAAACTTTATATACTTCAATTGGACCATCCGCGTTAAGTGATTGAATCATTAACCACATTAGTTTTGTATTACAGGAGCTAATATGGTACATGGAAGTATAATATGTTGCAAAACCTAAGCCCAACTATCAAATATCAATCTCTGAGGAGGCTGGTCTTCACCACAGAACTAAAATTTTGGGTTATACACCACTAACTCCTTTACACGTATGAAAAATTGGAACTTTGAGCATGTTTCTTTTCCCATTTAAAACTCTAACATCGGAAATACACAATATCACACAAAAGTAGCAAGCTAAAATCACCAAATGACAAAATTTTCAAATTGGGCCCGTATTCCAAAAAGGTGGTTAGCGCGATTTTAAGCTAACCAACGTTTTATGTGAGATAAACCGTATCGCGTAAAGTTAAACGCAATTCCAAAAGGATTTTAAAAGTTAAACTAAGTTTAACTTCGCCAAAAATGCATCGAAATTTAAACTAGTTACGGGGCTAGTTTTATGAAGTGTTTGAGTGTTGTTTTTCGTCAAGTGCGCGGCTCACTGCACTGTCCAGTTCACAGTAATTGTTTATATCATGTCTCCAGCCCATTCATGTTGCACCTTAATGCTACGGGAAGCATGATCACTTTGTGCGCTCAACCTTTAAAACAATAGGGCCTTTTATACACTCGGTTTGCATCTTTAAATACACACGATGTTATCTTGTGTTTAAAGTTTCCGTTTAAGTAAGCCAATGGTTTTAAAAAATATTTAAACGCTTTTTGCTCAAACGACAATTTTAAATTACGGCGCATTTTAAGCTAAATTGCGTTTGCTAAACAAGTTTCTGGAATACGGCCTGAGTGACCAAAACTTGTTTTAGTTCTAATCACCAAACTCACAACACATCAAAATGCCGCAGCCATCAAAGATTCTTTCCATTGGTCTGTGTGGCCCGCGTTTGGGCAAATCGATGTGAAAATCAGAGCATGGAGTAAATTGCTAATTGCGAAAATATAATATCACTATTTATCTATTCAAGTCTATGGTGACTCTGAATCCACATTCAACCTTGCAATATTCCATATTCGAAGCTCCAGTCCAAATCTGTATTCTCCCTCGAAACTCAAACATTAACAAAATTGCACATTCAAATCTCCATAATTTAATATCTGACCTTAGCTTCCGCAACTGAGACTGTTATTTGGTTAGTGGTGCTAGTTACAGGACAAATGTTTGCGATATCTGAGTTATGTCAAGCGTTAGATGAAACTAGATGACACGTGAATGAGTCACTGAAATTATCCCGTCTGAATGTTTGTCACTTTTGATGGGTAAATTATTACTTTCATTATTGATTTATATTGGTTGTCCATGGATTTAGGTGTGGGGATACATCATCGTAAGTAGATGTGGATCTCTCCATACATCATCGTCATAAACGGATTGGTTGAATTCCATAGGTCGATCAGTGCTTTATAAGCGGATGTCGAAGTGTCAAATGAGATCAGATGGCGTAGGCGCAAAGCTTAAATATATGCAATGTGGTTGTGATTGTGCATGATTGGCAGAGAGGTTGCAAGGAGTGGTGTTGGTTGATGCTTTTGGGTTGGGAAAAGGGAACCTTTTTGGAAGTTGCCAACCAACATAAGCAAAGACACATTTAAAAAAATTGAACCTGTTGTCAGTTTTGTGTTTTGATTACGATACAATAATATAGTAATATATACCGTGGCATTGCAAATGAAAGCAGAAAGGTCAACCTGAAGTCCAATTGAAATAGACTGCTTGGTGCAGGGCCTGCATTTGTTTTTGGTTGTTTTTCATCCACCTGGGCAGCCAGCTTTGGCCAAGGCCCCTTTTTTCCAAAGGATTGTAATATCATGGTTGGTGCGTTCATTGTGGTAAAATGCCACAGGTCAATCAATTGCTGCCATTCCTGACCTGCACCAGGTCGTTGGGTGCAAATAAAGCATGTTTGTCCCCCCCCATTGTAGTATCCCACATTCCATTGCTGCCAACCTGACCTTGGCACAGGGTTGTAGGATTAAGCATGGTTTGCCCCCCTCATTGTAGTATGCCCATTTCCATTGATGGCCACTGACTGCAGCAAAGTGGGGGGGGGGGGGGTCCATAGGGGAGAAAGCAATGTTTGTCCCCCTCCATTCCATTGATGCCAAACTGACTGCCACCAGTGTTGTAGGGATTAAAGAATGTTGGCCCTCATTGTAGTGTACACATTCCATTTGCTGCCACCTGACGCAACATGTGTTGTAAAGGATTAAAGCATGTTGGTCCCCTTCATTGTGTGTAAATTCCATTAATGCCAACTTGTTAGGCCTGCACGCAGGTGTGGGTGTGTAAGGATTTAAAGCATTTGTCCTTTCAATTGTAGTGTGCCAACATTGTTCATTTCTCTAGCTGACCTGCACCAGGTGTTGTAGGCTTAAAACATGTTTTTTCCTCATTGTAGTGTGCACATCCAATTGATGCCCACTGAAATGGCACCCAGGGTATAGTTGTATAGGATTTAAAGCCATGTTTTGTTCCCCCCTCCATGTAGTATGCACAGTACCACATAGAAGGGGGGTCAAAGGGGGTAATTGAACCCCCGGGCCCGTGGTCCCTAAAGGGGCCCTTTTAATCCTAGGTGCCCCATAAAAAAAATAAAAGTTTCACCCCCTTGGCGTTTTGTTACAAAAAGTCCAGAGGAGGGAGAGCAAGTGAGAGATGGGGATTGAATGGAGAAGATTCAGAATCTTTTCCCCCCCTCCTGTGAAATGAATAGTACTTACGTTGAAAAAATACTCCATAACCTTAAGAATTTCCCAATTTTTTTCCGAGTACGCGTTTTAAATAATTTTAGTGAAGGGCCCTCTCTTGGGTTTTGAGAAATTACGACAAAAAAAAACAATAAGCCCAAATCCATTTGTTCTTACGGTAATATTTTTAGGACTTCTGGACCTTCACCCCGTCGTATTTCAGAACAAAATTGGCCCATTTGTACTTACGAAAAATAGATTCTAAGATATATGGTTTTTGATATTTAAAAAATACAAAACAATACAAAATACTGCATTCAAATAATTGTAGTGCCATATTTGTTTTTAACTAGCCAATATTGCTGGAATAATTTAAAAACATAATTATTAAAACAAGTATATCTTGATTTTGTCAAAGGTTCCATGAGTCCTAAAATTTTCCCGCAAAATCTTCCCCCAATGTATCAAAAATCCCTGTAAGGCCCGATTTCCCGCTTATTTTTTGGTTTTAAAAAAACGGTTTTTTGGTCCATGAATTAATAAAGTGGACTACATCAGAGCAACTTTTCTGAATAATCAGGTGATTTTAGGGGAATCCATATATTACTGCAAAGCAGCACGAAAATTCCGCTGGCATAGTATGTATTGATATATTTTATCTTCACCTTAACCATTCTCCCTTGTGTTGGGTGTGGTGTGTGTTGTGGTTATATTCATGTACATGTGGCGAGAGTGGGGTGGGTATGTGGTGTGTGGGTGTGGGGTGTGTGGGTGGGTGCATATGTTAGAGGGGAAGGGAGAGGCAGAAGGGAAGGGAGGAATACAGGGCCATGTATATTAAAATAATACAGGATTCGGATGGTAACCTTAACCGCCCAATTGTTTAAGATCATTTTTGCTTTCATCTTTCATTTAAAACAAATGCCATATGATAACCAACTGGTCCATTTGTTTTCCTCCATATGGCGAAGCAACGGACCGTTTTGAACCTCCCAGTGTTAATCTAGTTAGCCACTTTGGGACCATGTAACGGCCAATATTTCCCCAAAAAGGTCACAACATCACCAAAAGGCCATGTAGACTACAAAGCCATGGAACCTCACTTAACGGTATTTTTCAGGTTTGACTTTTGCACAGCAATCCTACTTGGGGGTTTGGCTGAGACTCCCGTCCTCTCTTCTCTTTTTTCCTCCTCTCCTCTCTCTTCTCTCTCTCTCTCTCTCTTTCTTTCTTTCCTCCGTCTTTCTTTCTCGTCTTTTTCTCCTTTTTCCCTCTCTGTTTCTTTCTTTCTTTCTTTCTCTTTCGTTCTCATTCTTTCCCCTCTTCCTTTCCTTTTTTTCTTATCCTCCTCTCTCTCTTCATTTCTTTCCTTTCTTCTTTCTCTCTTTCGCTCTCCTCTTCTCTTTCTTTTTCTTTCTTCTTTCTCTTTGCTTTCTTTTAAGTTTTTGCTTTTTTATTCTTTCTTGGTTAGTTTCTTTCCTCTCTTTTTCTCGTGTTCCTGGTTACCGGCTTCTTATCCCGCTGCCTTCCCCCATATCCCCCTCCCCGCTTGGTTTTCTCTGTCTTCCCCCCGACACCTTCTTATTTAATTGCCCCTGTTCCTCCTTTCTTGGTCTTCTCCCTTCTTAAAGTAGCTGTCTTAGTCGGCCATGCTTTTCCTCCACGCCGCTGTCCTCTGTGGGTTGCAGGCGTTCCGTTTCTTCGCCGATTTCACTTTTACCTTTCTTCTATTCATTTCCTCCGTCCGCTAAGTTGCGCTCGGGTCACCCCTGCACTGTGGAGGATGGTCCAGAGGAAAGAGGAACGCATGCCCGTCCCCTTCCTTTGTCTCCCGAGCTCGCCTCTCTCTGTTGCTCTGGTCTTTTTCGCTTCCCCCGTTTTCTCCCCTTCCTTTCCCCCGCCCTTCGCTATCCCGTCGTTCGATCCCCTTTCACTTCTATTCCGTCTCCTCCTTCGTCGGTGATCCTTATTCGCGGTTCTCTTTCCCTCTGTGGTCCGCCTCGCTGTTAAGGTTCCTTGTCCCTTCCCTCTTTCTCTCCTCTCGTTCTATCCGAGAGTCCTCCTTTTCTCTCGGTCGTCCCCGGGTCAGTCTCGCGACCCCTATCACTCGAACTCTGCGCTAGCATCGTACTCTGTGTTGTCATCGACGGTCTCTATATCGATATCTTTCATCTCTTGGTTACCTCTCTTTTTTTTTCTGTTGCTGTAGAATGCTTTTGGCTATTTAGTGTGTAGTCCTACGTTTGTTATTCTTCCTCACGTTTTTTTTTTATTATAGTTGTTTTTGTTATCTGTGTTGCATGGGGTCCTTCGAACGGTCTCACGTATTTATCCTCCTTAATTCTTATGCTTTCTCCCTCTCTTGCTTTTCTTTGTGTTTTCTTTAGTGCTTGCTGGCTTGTAATGCTGAAGAAAAGTTGTTTGGGTTGTGTAATTCCTGAAAATCCTCCAATCTAACCTCCGCTATTATTGGGGCTATTGACCTCAGCACTTGCTTTACATTTAGCTAGCTTCTTGCCCTTGCATAGCATACCAAAAAAAAAACAAAACAACAAAAACCTTTTTTTAAAAAAAAAAACAACTCCATCTGCCCCCCTCTCCATATCCACACACCACACCCTCAACAACTGGCATGGCAACATCAACATACAGGGACGAAAAAGAGTGGAATTTCCCCCTCAACTTTCGAAGAATATTTTTTGGTTTAAAATTTAATATACTCTTGATATGATAATTACACAAAATAAAATAAAATCTTCTAACTGACTAGCAATTTTTTAAACATAGAAATTAAGGTTTTTTAATATTTCCTTCCCTTTCTGTTTGGAAATTTCTGGTAAGTCCCATAGTTCCCCAACCGATCAATATAAGTAACCTCAACACCAGACCCAATACCTTTTTCCTGTAACATAACACGAGTGTTTTTATTTTCCTTTGAAATTTCTCCAGCCTTTTGGTGATATAAGAAATATTGGACTGGAGCCCAAACAAAACACGAACCAAATAAGGGAAGGACCAAGAAGCTTTTGTAACAAGTGTAATTAAAGCAAACAGGAATGTATGTTTTTTTAGTAACTCTGATAAGAAACCAACAAGGCGGTGAGATTTAGTGTCAGTGGAATCAATACTGTGGGAAGAAAAAATGAAGATGTAAGACTTTCCATGAATTACTGCTTGGAAGCCCCAAATGCCCAATTCCAGCGGTCCGTGTTTCCCTACCCCATGGCCCACATCTGCAGAAAGCTATCGAGGGCGCTATTCAGGTTCGTTTGAGACAGACATACGATGGCGGCCCCCCTAAGCCTCTTTCAACTATAGCAACCCCGGGATAGCAACCCCCAAACAATCAGAGTATAAGTCTTCAACAGTAGAGACACAAACCACAGCCCCCATATAGGCCATTCCCATGACCATATACGACTTGTCCCCCTTTTTCTTGCTTTATTTGGTTTATTTTTAAAACATTAACAAAAAAAAATCAAGAAATAACCCCTGAAATACCCTAGTTGGAGTTTGATTTAACTGCGGTCCCCGTCAGAAGTAATTCCTTTTTTTCAAATGGAAAAAAAAGTTGGCGTAGTTTTTGAAAATTCTCAAGACTGATAAGACCCGAAAGGCATTTGTGGAAAAATAGGATTGCCCGTGAGAGGGATTGCGTGTTAACTTTTCCGTTGTCTGCGAGCTCCGAAGTACCGACAAAAACGTTCAATTTTCTCGCTAGGTCTATTCGGGTTCACGACCCAATTTAGAGACAATTTTAAAACAAACATAAACGGACCCCTGATTGCCAAAACTTCTAACGTTTTCCGGAGATATTTGAGATTATTTCATTTTACCAACACTTCTTCTATACGAAACTGATACGTTTTAATCTCCGCCGCCAGTAACCCCAAATTTATAAATAATATATTTTTTCCGCAGTCTGTGACACAGACCTACACACTTCCGGACCGCCGTATAGTTGATTCTTCCAGCTCCTTAACGTTTTTTTGGAATAAGAACAAATCCTTTATTGTTAATGACGTCCCGCCTAAGACGTCAAAGTCAGAAATACCTTTTCAAACGCAATAAACGAGCCCTTGTGCACAAGTGGATTCCTGAAATTTTTATCTAACAAAACAGAATTTAAAATGATCTTAACAGGATTGGAGATCCCAATAATTTTGGGGGGTATGTGAAAGCAACTTTAAGAATTGACCCCTGTACAATTCGAAATTACACTTATCAATTCTAATCTTATCTCAGAGTTTTTCATTTAATGTCCTCCAACTAAAAGTACGTATGCAGTTCAACGTTTGATAAGTTCTGGTCCCACCGCGACGACTCCAAAATGACGGTATTGCAAAAGTCACGCTTGAAAATCTTCAAGTAATACTTTCCATGGGAGCCTTCCCCTCAGGCCTGAAGGTAAATTCTGTCCAGGCATTTCAAGAACGACAAGGTTTAAAAAAGTCCCCACAACGAACACTAATATTCTTTTCACAAGTATATACAGTCCCAAGAGAATCCACCACGATTTCTATCTGTCCCACAATTTGGAATCCTATTTTTGGATTCCCACACTTTTGGGCTTCAAAAAAAAGACGACATAAGAATAATTTTACAGCTACCTCCTGGCTCACATGGAATTATAAATCTTCACTGGGTACTTTCCAGGTCCCATGCTCCTCAATCAAGAGTTAAACTAGCTATGAATCAGCTTACTTGTTACTAGTTGGAATGCTGGCCCGAGAATTCCCTTTAACTCAAATCCCTCCATTAGATATGGACTTCACAAAAGTTCCCACCTTAAAATAGAACCCCCATTCCACAGCATCCATAGCATAAACATAACCTGCAACATGGAATGACCAATTGGAATTCACAGTCAATTTAATCATCTGAATGACATCCAATTCCCCATATAACTTGAATTGGACGCCCCCAGATTCAGCAATAATTTTTTATTGATCTTAAGCATAAACCAGTTTACTCAGTTTTACTAACTAAGTTTTTTTTACCGCTTGGGAAAATTCCCCATTTGTCCCCATAGTGTGCAATTCTATCTAACAGGGTGCATTTTGCACAAACAACTTCTAGGGGAAATTCCCCTCTTCTCTTTCAACATAAACACAGTACTTTTCCCGTGGGAGGAACATCTTGTCCTCAAATGAAAAGGAGAAACTAATATTTTAAATCAAATTTTAGGTATATAACATTAATCGAACATAAAAAATCAGACATGTTTCCCGTCCCAAGAATTTTTCGCTTTTACATGTTTAAACCCGATGGCGATGGCTAAATTAGGAATTTCGTGACCGCCAGGATTTTAAATTAATCCCGTCGAAAGATTTGTGATGTAGGGAAGCAATCCATTTTTAGATTATATTTAATTAATCTTATTTTAATTTATAATTGGATCTTATGGCTCAATGGGACCAATTTTTTTTTTATACACGGCCCCATCAATGCCCCCCCCGACGGACCGTTGCATCCCCGGACCCGACCCGGAAGTCCGGGGATCGGTTTCGGACTGGTAAATTTCGGATTTTAACGAGGACGAGGCCGGCCTTCCGCAGGGGTTTTTTCTATCCTATGTTTAAACCTGAGTCTTGAGTTTAAAATTATAATTTTACAGTGGTGTTTTTGATCATATCTTGTCCTGCCTTTGTCCGATGTGTGTAAAGAAGTGTCCTCCTACATGTACCGATAAGTCTTTGTCAGGTTTACGCCCGGAATTAATGATGTCGATTTTGAATTCACCGTTGCTGGTTTAAGTTTGCCCTGTCCTACCCCCCCCATTGGCGTACCCGGGTGGGTGCCAGTTTTCCTTCCCCCTTGTCGGGAATCTTCCCCCTCCCCCGAAAAATAGTGAATTTCCTGCCAACCACATTCCAATTTTACAGTTGGAAAACCAACCATTAAGCATTAATACTATACTAACCCGTGGGGGGGGGCACTATTGTTAATTCCCCAAAGTGGATAATGAATACGTGAACAAGAAAACGCGTAAAAAAGGGTCCCCCTCTTTTTTTCCAGCAGCCCGATGTACTGCCGCCGTACATTGATTTAGGGTGTTCCCAACACAGCAAAATCATGTAAACAAGGGTGTTTTTTTCTTTTTTTTTTCGTGACCCTACCCTAACTTGGGGAATGTACGCCGAGGAATTTTCAATCCGTCCAAAATGACCATTGTTACATCCAAAATGCACTAACTTTTTTCCAAAAAAACGCAAAAAATATCAACATTTGTTTTTTTGGTGAGAAAAAACACAAAACTGCGTGTTTTTTAGGGTATGGTTTTTTAGTACGGTGAAATACGTTTTTTAGGGTACATTTTCGGAAGTCCCCCTTGTTCACGCATCATACCCCCCTTTGAATACAACTGCCCCCCCCCCCCCGGGACCTAAAAAAAAATTTAACATATCTTGCCCCCCCCCCCCCACCCGAAATTGTGGCCCCCGTTTATTTTCCCGTGAAAAAACGCCGGTTAACGCCACTCACTACCCCTTGTCCGATACGATTTCTAAATTATAACCCTTAACCTGACGTCCCGGTTTTCTAACTATCTCCCTGGCTTCAAAGACGAAACAGTAGCATAATTACAGCGACTTCGCCTCACATGGAAATTTATAATCCCTGGCACTTGTACTTTACAGGTCTGCTCCTCCATGCAGAAGTAAAACTAGCTATACTTCTAGCTACTTGTTTCAAGTGGAGCCCCTTGTTGGCCGAGAGTCCCTACTTCAATCTCCTTTTATAATTACTTCACAAGTTCCCACGTCTGTAAATAAGACATTACCACGATCCATGCATAAAATAACCTGCACTAGGCTGACCAATTGGGAATTCACAGTAAATTATATCAGCTGAATTACATCGCTTCCCATATATAACTTTTTATGGGAACCCCCCAGATCCATGCCATATTTTTGAAGTCTTAAACTGTAAAGCATAAACAAGTTTGCTCAGTTTTACTAAGTTTTTACATCCTTGGGGAATCCCCACTTCCCCTATTGGGCAAAGCTCGCTACAGGTTGCATGTTTGTGCACAAACAACTCTAGGGAATTTCCCCCCTAATTTCTGTTGTCAACAGAAACAAATAACTTTTTTCCCGTTGGAAATCTTTTTCTCAAATAAAATTGAGAAACTAAATATTTTAAATCAAAATTTTTTTGAGGGTAATATTTAACATTATAAACATAAAAATCAGAACATTTTTCGTACAATATTTGCCTTTTACATGTTTGTTTAACCGATGGGCGATTGGCTTAAATTAGGGAATGTTTCGTGACCTCCAGGGATTTAAAATTAAATCCCAAATAAAAAATTATAAAAAAAGAAAAATTAAAAAAAATTTCTTTAAAATTAAATCTTATTTTTAATGGATTTCCAATGTGCTCCCATATGGACACATATTTTTTTTTTTTTAAACCGTCCACCATCATAGCCCCGGAAACCGTCGCCCAATGCCCCCCGACCCGACCCGAAGTCCCCGGGATCGTTTTTTCGACTGGAAATTTTCGTATTACACGAAGGCGCTCGCAGGGTTTCTATCCATGTTAAACTGAGTCTTGAGGTTAAAATATAATTTTACAGGGGTGTTTGATCATCTTGTCCCCTGCCTGTTGTCCCGATGGTGTGTAAGAGTTTCCACTCCTACTGTACCGATAAGTGCCCTTGGTCCAGTGTTACGCCCGGATAATGATGCCCGATTTGAATTCCACCGTTGCTGTAGATTTGCCATGTTCCCCCTACCCAAGTTGGCCGTACCCGGGGGGGGGGGGCACAATTTTCCCCTCCTTTTCCCCCCCCTTGTCGGGAATCTTCCCCCTCCCCGAAAAAAATATTGAATTTCTGCACACTGTGCCAATTATACGTGAAAACCAAACATAAGCATATACTAATACTAAACCCCGTGGGGGATGGCACTTGGATTCAAAGGTGGAAATTATGCGTGAACAAGAAAACGCGTAAAAAAGGGTCTCTTTTTCAGCAGCCCGATGTACGCGCGTACATTGATTATTGTGGTCAAAAACAGCAAATATGGAAAAAAGGGTGTTTTTTCGTGACCCTGAATTGTGATGTACGCGAGATGAAAATCGCAAAATATTTAATTGGGAAGTAAAGCAATCTGATCAAAGCCAGATAATAGGATATCTTACACATTGTTGTTGGTGAGCCAAACACAAATGCTTGGTTTAGGGTATGTTTTTTTAGTCGGTGGAATACGTGTTTAGGGTAGCATTTCTGAAGTCCATGTTCACGATCATATCCACCTTTGAATACACTGCCCCCCCCCCGGGATACTAAAAAAATTTAACATCGGCTTGCCCCCCCCCCCCGGAAATATGTTGGCCCCCTTTTTCCCTGAAAAAAAGCCCGTTACTTCCCACTGCCTACCCCTTGTCGATACGTTCTAATATAACCTAACCCTAACCCGGACGTCGGTTTCTAGCCATCTCCCTGGCTTCAAAGACGACAGTATAATAATTACAGCGACTCTGCTCACATGAATTATAAATTTTTCTGGCACTGGTACTTACAGTCTGCTCCTCAATGCAGAGAAAAACTAGCTAATGACTTCAGCTACTTGGTTTACATAGTGGATGCTGGACGAGAGTCCTTACTCAAATCTCCTTATATATTTCACAAAGTCCAAGTCTTAGAATAGATTATTACCACAGCATCATGCTAAACATAACCTTGCCTAGCCTGAACCAATTGGAATTCACATAATTATATCATCTTAATACATCACTTCCTAGATAACTTTATGGGGGCATCCCCCAGATCATGCAAATTAAATTTTTGAAATTAAAGCATAAACAATTGACTCTACTAAGTTTTCATCTTGTGGAATTCCCCATTTCCCTTATTGTTCAATCTTCTCAACAGGTCCTTTTGCACAAACCACGCTAGGGGAATTCCCCTTTACTCGTTTCAACATAAACAAAGTCCTTTTCCCGTAGAAATCTTTCCAAATAAAATTGAGAACTAATATTTTAATCAAAATTTTGAGGTAATAAACATTAATAAACAAAAACATCATAATTTTTCGTCGAAAAAAAAGAAAGAATTTTTTCGCTTTTACATGTTAACACCGATGGCGATGGCTAAATTAGGAATTTCGTGACCGCCAGATTTAAAATAAATCCAAAAGATTGTGATTAGGGAGCAATCCATTTTTAGATTATATTTAAAATTAAATCTATATTTTAATGGATTATGGCTTCATATGACCTATTTTTTTGTTTTTTACAACGGCACCATCATAGCCCCGGAACCGTTGCATGCCCCGACCGACCCGGAAGTCGGGATCGGTTCGGACTGCGGGGAAAATTTCGGATTACGAGGCGCTCGCAGGGTTCTACTCCTATGTTAAACTGAGTCTTGAGGTTTAAATGTATATTTTAAAGTGTTGTTGATCAATCTTGTCCTGCCTTTGTCCGATTGTGTGTAAGAGTGGTCCTCCTAACATGTACCGATAAGTCTTGTCAGGTTATGCCGGATGATGATGCCGATTTTTGAAGTCACCGTGGCTGTAGTGCCATGTCCACCCCCAGTGGCGTACCCGGGGGGGGGGGGGCCGTTTCCCCTCCTTCGAGAATCTTCACCCTCCCGAAAATGAGTGAATTTCTGCACACATGCCAATTACAGTGAAAACAACATAAGCATTATACTATATAACCCCGTGGGGGGGGGGGCACTTGTATGCAAAGGTGGATATGATGCGTGAACAAGAAAACGCGTAAAAAAAAAGGGTCTCTTTTTCCAGCAGCCGATGTGTACGCGCTTGTACATTGATTAGGGTGTCAAAACGCAAAATATGAAAAAAAAGGGTTGGTTTTTTTTTCGTAACCTGAAATTGTGATGTACGCCGAGATTAAAATCATCAAAAATATTCTAATTGCGGAAGTAAAGCAAACATGAGCAAAGGCCAATAATAAGGTATAGTATCAACATTGTTTTGGTGAGAAAAACACAAAATGCTTTTAGGTATGTTTTTTAGTCGGTGGAAATACGTGTTTAGGGTACAGTTCGGAAAGTCCATGGTCACGCATCTATCCACCTTGAATACAACGGCCCCCCCCCCCCACGGATTACTAAAAATTGTCACATATGCTTGCCCCCACCCCCCCCCCCGGAAATAATGGCGCCCCCCTTTTTCCCCTGAAAAAAAGCCCGGTTACGCCACTGCCTACCCCTTGTCGATACGTTCTAATATAACCCTAACCCTGACTTCGGTTTCTAGCCTATCTCCCGGAGGAACTGAAGGAGTGCGGGAAGAGAGGAACAAGAAAAGTCGCAAATTCCCGGGTGGGATTCGAACCAGCCCCATGACCCGGGATAGCTATAACGGCGGTGTCGCTGGCCTGGCCAGTGATTTCGTGCCATATGAGTCTTTGTTTTGATGACGCACCGCTACCTTTTTCTGGACTTAGTGCATTTTTCTCAATTCACACAGTGGTTTTTGTGAGATTTGCTGTGCTAGTTATCTGAGCATTGGTCCACTCGTGGAGCATCAAAAATGCTGGGAAGTCAACAAGTTTTAAAACGACTTATACTATCGCGAGAGTAATTCTACATGAAGAAATATGAAGACTATGAGGTAGTAAAGTTGAGTGTATTCCTTGAAACTGGTATTTTTGCACTACTGGCGCTAGCCAACTTCAAGTAACCTTATGCATAGACTTAGATTTAGAAAACTAAATGGTTGGATGGTGAGATTTATTTGGAGTATATTTTGGAGATGTGTTATGTAGGCTTAAGACTCTTGCATTTTGTGAAGTCGACCATGTATAGCAATGGAAAATAGTTGTCCACATGATTATGGACCAGGTTTTGTCAATTAAAAAAACTTTACAGCATACAATATCGTTTTTTCTTTTTTCCCTGTGGTGTGCTCTATATTTCGCGTAGAATATTATACGTGATCGAGAGTAAGAATCAAATTAACAAACTTCCCTCGAGATAACAAAGCTGAACCCCAATAAGGGCCAAACAAATTTGGTTTTGATTGTCCCTCATCCGCCGACCCTATTTTGGAAATCAGAAAAAGTTTTTTTTTCTTTTACTGTTGCAAAAGAATACCCCCCTATTTTGAAAAATTCCCTAAAATTTTTTTTTTCAATTTTAACTTTCTGAAATGTAAAAAAGATGATGTTTAAACAGTCTCTTAGCATGTCCGATGGGTTTCATAATGTACAAAGAGATTTTGATTAAGGAATCAACTTGAATTTTTAGTGTTTGATTAACTTATTAATACAAGCAAAATACAAAAAATAAAAAAAATAAAAACATTAAAAAAAAAAGAAAAAAGTTTTACGACCGACCGACCCAACCTCTAAAAAGTCATCTATTGGACATCAAACATTTTTTTTTTGGCTAACGGTTCTTATCTGAGTTAACAAAGTTATCTAGCATTTTCTAACTCAGATGACAGCCCAATATGGCCCGCCTTTCAAAGTTTCGGTCAAAGTCATACAAATTTACCATCTATAGAATGTTGACGTCACGACCCTACCTCCTTAGAAGAAAGGTTCAACATAGGAACCTTTTTTGTCCTGTATATTTCACCCTAAGCACTTCTATGGTTCTATAAAGAACTTTCAAAAGTTCTATGAAGAACCTTCTACAGTTTAAATAGGCTGGGGGAAGCATTCCAAGCTGTCCTTTGCGTGACAGGAATCGGCAAACAATCAACAATCAATTCATCAATTCAATCTTTATGTCCATAAAAACAATACATCAAATAACACAAACCACACAAGACATTATGGACGAGTTTGGCCTGAAAACTCACCTAACCCTTAAAACAAAGCATTTTTACAGAAAAAAAACATAGGACCTTCCCTGACCCTTTGAGTTAGGTACCATATGTAGTGCAGATAGGTTGATGATTTCTTCCTAATTGACGCGGTCATATATCCGTCTTCTTGGTTTATTTAAATGTAGACAGACTTGTCTGCAGTATTCTTTCAAATGGTGTTAGTAGATCTTGTCACCACACAGTATTAGATCGGCCATTAACCCTTCGTCTTACCAAGGGGGGGGGGGGGGTGGTACCACCCCCACCCCCCTACCGAACTTCGCCCAGGTGCGCTAAAACGTAAAAAAATCGTAAAAAGCTTCTAGGTAATCGTTCTATAATCCTTTCCGGTTAATTTAGCGAAAAAAATGTGAAGGTAGTTCACTTCACCGGGGTTAGGGTATGCGTCAAAAGTCGAAGGGTAAGGGGGGGGGGGGTGGTTGCCACCCAAAGGATATTTTATGAGGATTTTTGAAAATATTCTGCACAGTATGGCTTAAAACTCTATATTTATGTAAAACTAGCCAATTGCCATTCATTTGAGCTGAAAACCGCATGAAAATCCGATATTTCCTACGTTTTTTAGCGCAAAATGGATTTTCGCCTATTTTCTGTGAAAAATGCCAATTGGCCGACCGCGACCTTGATGACGTATTGTGACGCCAATAACTAGGGAGTTAGTACTTATTTTGGTATCAATGGAAAGAGGAGGACAATAGCTATCCACGGGTATCACAATTCATAAGCATCGGGTGCTTTATAAAAAATTCTCGAGGGGGGGGGTGGGTGGTAACCACCCCCCGTAAACCGTGTTACAAAAAAGGCTTGGTAGACGAGGGTTAAGGTTATACTGCGTTGGATGATCTCACTAGTCAAGGATGCGCTGACATGGTCTAATTGGCCGCTGTTACACCGTGTTATGTAATAAATTTCGTGTAATGTAATAACCGACGCGTAATGTAATAAATTTTGACGTGTTATGTTAAAGCTAGCGCGGTAATGTAATAAAAATTGACCGAGTAATGTAAAAAAAACATTGACGCGTAATGTAATAACAATTTTCGTGTAATGTAAGTAAAAAAAATTGACGCGTATGTAATAAAAAATTAACGCTTTATGTAATAACATGAACACATACTTTCGAATTGCACATTAATTTTCAAGGAAAGTAAAAAATTTTCTATTCACCCCCGGCGTATACAGGGCTGTACTTACCGTGCGCACGAAAACACCCCTGATCGGGCGCTTTCCGGATAACTTGATTCCACCGGACACCGGTAGGTACTCTGGTTGTATTGAAACATGTTAAACAATTTAGTGTATATGTATTGTGCAATTCCGATGGGTATGGGGTGGGAAGTGGGGGTCATGTGTACCCTTCGGCCCCCTCTGAAAACATTTGCAGGTGGATTTTTGGTTCAAACCTCTGGTCATGGGGGGGGGGGGTACATAAACACACCCCCATACAACTAAGTCCAAAAACGGACGGCCATTTATAACGGCACAACAAAATTCCTTCGCCGAAATATGGAAAAAATGGCTTATAATAGGACAACATAAATACATTTACATTGCTGAAATACAAATTTTTAAACATTAAAGGGGGCAAAAAAGTTGTGAATAGTGAAACATAGTGCTTATTTATGTATAGCCATAAAAAAACGCCATGGCCGATTTTTTTCACCAAAATTGCGCAACTGATATTTAGGAAATTGCTTAAAATGTGGTTAAAAATTAATTTAGTCCACGAACTAAGAATTTTCGAGGTTCTCGGCTGCGCTTATGGAGGGGTTTGGGGTTTGGTTTGGATCCTTCCGGAACCTTATTCGGGCGTCTTTGGCGATGGAGGGGGGGGGGGTGGGGGTGGCTTTTGTGAAGGAAAGTTAAATGCAGATGGATTGCGCCGGTAGGAGCGGCTCTAATTTTTTTTTCAGGTAGTGGATGTGC
>JAMKCH010021758.1:0-46786 GCA_023653785.1 Ophioderma brevispina | reverse complement strand
TTACTCCAATCTGTTGAAATGATGTAAATATTGGTCCGTCTAGTCACAAGGATTCCCAAAATGTATAGTTTGTACCATTAGATCATTGGTTTTTAGAGTTATTGGGCCCAATGGTAAAATTGCAAAAAGGGTCAAACTCAATTGTACAGGAGTCAACATTGAAGTTACTCTGTTATATTTTAAATGCTTTGCAAATTATTGCCAAGGAATGAGGACTCCCAAAAAGTTTAGTTTTGATTATGTGAAATGTTTAACTTACCCGAGATGAAAGGTCAAAAAAAGGTCAATGCCAATTGGATTATGTTGACCCATGGCCTATTTTGTCACATAGCATTAAACTATGCATTGCAGATGCGATGCTACAATCTATTCCTTTATTTTTGACCACATTAAGCTAGATGAATAATTTGTTTCATATTTTACCACATTTGAGCGGAGCAAACTTCTGATTTTTTGACCCCCTGTAACAAATGAAATTGACCTTTTTTCACCTTTGCCATTTTTACCCCAATAACTCTAAAACCAATGGTCATTAGATGGTTTACAAACTATACATTTTGGAATCCTTAATGATGGCATACATTTGAACATGAATTGGAGTATTTAAAAGTTTGACCCTGTGTAAACTTAAATGCCCCCTATTGAAAAAAAAGGGACACCACAATTTGACACCACTTAAATACCTTGCATGATGTACGATGGTCCTATACTAACCAAGGTGTCAAAGCAGAGATGTAGTGGGACATTGAACGATGATTGTTTGGACCCAAGTACTAGCTCATGCTCTAGGGTATGTTAACTGGTTTATGGTCTTCTCATTTAAGGTTTTCGGCTTACTAGTGGTATGTAAATTTAACAAAGCTCTTTGACTGAACAGGAAGGAGAAAAAGAAAAGGCTGGAAATGGCCAAACTGACATTGACATCGAAATTGAGCTCTGCTGGGTCGTTATACTATATTCCCTTGTGTTAAACTGTAGCCGTCAATTTACAAGTCCCCATCAACCCCATTTCAGCGATTTTTACGAGAATTTTGTATTTTGCTCCAAACTCAAGGATAGAAAACCGTGAAGACCTTGACAATAGAAAGAAGGTTGCAATTGCAGTGTATTGGAGTCCCATGAACCAGAAACGGTCCGAATCCACTCTGCTTGGAGTAAGTAACAGTATAAGCGTCACCAATTCAAGTAAGACCGCACTGAGAATTTGCATTTTGGAGTTTCTTATACAGGGTGAGTGATTGTGTCCACCATTTGGCATCTTTACGCACAGTATGCAACAAATGTGATATCAGCGGAATGGAAAGGTTCAATGAAGTATTAGCTTTCATGCTGCAAAGATCATTCAAATCGGTGGGTATGGAACGAGCGAACTGCTTTTCACATCAAGTAGTAGTTTTGACCTCTATCATACGGATGTCCATTTAAATGCACGGCTGTACGTGAATCATTGCTCAAATGATGGTTGGGGTATGTGTATGTTTACATTAAATTGAGGTATCTTAAAGGGTAAAAGCCAGTGATAATGGTACGATTTATTTGAAACACTTTATTTTTTTTTTAATTTATAGAATTTTTTAAAGTTTTCCTTTGGACCTAACACATATAGAAAACATCTTGAATAGTTATTATTTTTTCCCCGGGATGGCCAGTGCACGTATAAGTGTTGAAAAAAAAAAAAACATGTACGTTTGGCCGGATTCGAACCGGCGACATCCGTATTTAATCCCAGCACGGGTCGGTCTGCCAAATGAGCTATCAAAGCCAGGGTCGGGTTAAAGGAGCGATAGAAATGCTTAACGACATTTCCTCCTCGAAAGTTTGTCATGATGTTGTTTCTTCGTATGGTATGTTACATTTCACTCTGATAATTGATAAGTATGAGTTATTTTATTTTTTAATGGTTTTTATAACTGATGGCGTAGAGCAGGTTAGAGAGGGGTATTAATGGTAAAATGTGACTATACCTTTAGTGGGGGGTTAAATATCGTCACATTTATAGTAAATCCAAGCGAACGTTGAGACTGTCTCCCTTTTAGAGAGGTTAGAAGGTTGAAGCTGCATGGGTTAAAAAGCGATTTAGAAACTGAATCTCAGATTTAATGCTTGTTTGTTAATTTTAATCCTGTACAGTGCCAAAAATGTGAATATCTCGTCAAGAGGACGATTTTGCACCCAGGACTTATACAGGTTGTTTAGTCTCAGTATACAATTTATATTACTCACCCGGCATTGTCACCAAATATGCGACCATACGACTCGTATGTATATTATATCTATATATCGTCGTGGTCACGACATAGTGTCGAATCTGAGTTTTTGGTCAAATGAGTTAATAGTTGATTCGGTTGCTATGGTTGCATTTGATGGTCTCTTTAATTGTACCCCAAAATAAAAGTGCAATTACATCTCCTAACCAAAATAGCGCAGTCGAATAAACACGCATTTGCTAAACTAGACTGTACCCGTATCGGCTGCTGTCTTGGGTTTAGAGCGCCCTTGGTTAAAAGATAAGTAGATAGGGGCTAAACTAAAAACTAGATGACTGTTCAGATACAACCCCCGGACAGCCCTGCCAATACTAACTTGTCCAAATTGCACAGGGGCCCTGGATTAACACGAGGGAGGGAGTAGCCCGCGAGATTGTACGAATCTGTAGGGAAACTGTATCCAGCAGTATCGATTCAAGTAACGTGACTGTATGGCACGCTCCGTATCAAATCATGTCGAGTTTCACGCGCTGTGTATCGAGTTTCCTCGCCATATGTCGAGTGTGCAGCCGTTATATGTCGAGTTTACAGCCTATTGTCCAGTTTGCCCTCTATACATCGAGTTTTGCTCTCATTAGGGAGTTTGACATAAATCATGTCCAGATTTTTCCTCATGTCCAGAAAAAATCAGCCGAGTTTCAAAAATCTCGACATGATTTTTTCTCTACCCCCCCTGCGCATGATTGGTCTGGCTAATTGTCTCTTACGCACACACACGGCACGTCGAGAGACAGTGCGAGTATACCCGAACCATGTGTTTTGACTAATTTGTGGAGGAAGTATTTCCCCGACCTCGGGGGAGATCGGGGGGGGGGGGGGGGGTAGGACAGCCAAACTAACAGCAACAGCAAATTCAAAACGGCATATGCTTCCGGGTGCTAGTTCTGTTTCCAAGACTTCTTAATGGTCGGAGGGCGCTCTGACGAATATCGAACACGGTTACACACAGACTTGACTCAAAGGACTAGGCTGGGCACGAATATTTAAATCTAAAATGACCGTTTATGGAAATTACACTATTTGCGCGGGGTTAAGTCCACTAAACCCACGACGGATTTTGAAGTCATATTTTTTCTTCATTTATCATGAATTACTAAGATCTTTTGAAACAAAGGTTAAGAGATGATTTTTAAGTCATGGAGACAGCGACTGCCATAGTAAATGACGGAGCAGTTCCCCACAAATTACCGTTTGGGAATCCCAATGCCCAAATCGAGCAGATCATGTATACCCCATGGGGGAGATTGGAGACCTTTTCCCTACAGATTCGGCGGGTCCACGGATATGGGTTGAAGAGGTCTAGTGTAAATTTCCGTCGCCTTCGGTTTTCATCACGTGGCCCCGAGGAGGGCTAGTCTTAACCCGGGTTTTCGCCCAAACCAATCGAATACGTATTTCGATAGCTTCGGGGGGCGTATCCAAATATCTCCAAAGACACCGATCACTGTGTGAACGAATACGTATTAGCTGGGACAAAGGGGTTTTTTTTTGTTTTTATGGGGATGTTACGTCAGTGATCAAAATCGGTGAGGTGAATTGAAAGACCTTATAACTTCATGGGGATTTGGTAATGTTATTTCACACATTTTAATTTTGGTGTTTAATTATGGTTTGTATTTATTGAAACCTACGTTCTGTGCGTCGTGAAAGGAATTATCCAAGTTTTGTTAGTTTTAACATTTGTACAAATACACCAAATTTATATATTTTTTATTTTTTGGGGGGGGGGGGGCATAGTGACATTACCCCTCGTATACCAAAGGGGCGGAGTTACCACCCCAGGTAAACTTTCCCTCGGTGCGCAAAAAACGTTAAAAACTTTCGTTAAGTCTTCATATAAGTATTTCACATCCTTCTGCTAATTTTGGCGACGAACAAATGTGAACGGTAGACCCTCACGGGGGTTAGCGTCGAAGTCGATTGGTGTAGGGTTCTGGGTCTACTACCTCTATACCCATTATTGAAATGCAGGCATTTGATTGGTCAGTTACTGCTCATTATTCTGCAATAATGAGCGCTAACGATTTTATTATCAGTTATTTTCATTAATCAGCATACAAAATAACATAAATAAGCCTATTAACTTAAAACCTATAAACCACAAACAAAATAAAATCCATTCTTTTAGGAATAGAATAGAAAAGGTTTGTAGTATTCTATGGGGTCATAATGTATTCCGCGGGCGGGAACAATAAAATAAGGGGCGCCAGTATTTCGTGTTGCACCTCGAGGACATTATTCGCCTTAAATGATAACTGCATTACCCTTTAGTCAGTTCATTTGTTTAAATATTTGCACTGTATGCTCTAATTATATGTTGATTAAAAACTAGTCATTTTCCATATCATTTGGGGCCAAAAACCCTAATGAAAATCAATATTCTACCTTTTTTTATGCAAAATTTCATTTTTTTTTTTAATATTTTTAATTTTTTTCTCTGATGTGTGTCTGTGGAAATAACCACTTTCGCCAACTTGTGAACTTTGGCGTCATTGTGGACCTCATTATGTGGAAAAGCAGTTTAGAAAACGGTGGACCAATGCTGTCAACCGGGATAACCAACATTCGAAATCATTATTGCTTGATAATCTAAATTATGAATTCTCGGGTGTTTACACCCCACCTATTAGTAAACCGTTGTTACAAAATAGTTTGGTAAAATATTGCGAAAGTTGGAGTTTTTTGATGTTAACTTGGATATTTTTTGCAAACTAATAATTACTAAAATATACATCATTTAAAAAAAACTCGCCTTCAGGAACAACAATTGATATTTTCTTTGGGAAGGTGTATTTTGTTGTATAAGCGTTAGTGCCCTATAAATGTTTAGATTATGTTAGATTTTCTGAGTATATTACCTTTCATGTAAAATTTTTTTTTCGTTTTCAAATTTGGTATATATTTTAAGCGTGTTTTTGTCCATTACTTTACAAGATTAGAACTATATCGTATGAGACATTAAGGAAAATGAGAAAATAAAACCGCTTTTTTAATCCTCCAAAAATCTTTTGAGTTATGAGAACATCCCAGTTACATTTTAAATAATTCTGGAGCTCAATTTTGAACAGTTCTAGCCAAATTATTGTGTGTTAAAACATGCATACTATTTATAATATTTATATAACATGCACTACAATGTTTGTGTCCTTCTAACGGGCAGTTCTCCGGGAAATTTATGTTTGTTTCTGCAAAAATGAGGTTAACACATATTGGCGACTAATTAAAGATTAAGTTTAAGGAGCCAAATTGTAAAGAGAGGTTTTAAATTTTTTGATTTCGTTGGTCATCGTGGTCAGTCTGCGCTATATTTTACAACGACGATAAGCAAACATGTGAATGTGTACCACTTTAAACGCTTATGAAGTCGTTGGTATGTGACAATTTGCTGGTTTGTAAACATAAACACAAGCAAGAATAGCCATCGTCATCGTTCGTAGTCTTCATAATCATTAGACATCGTCATCGTTCGCCGTAGTCGTCTTCATCATCATTAGACATCGTCATCGGTGCGCCGTGGTGTCTCATCATTCATCATCATATCATATCAATCATCATCATCATCATCATATCATCATCGTCATCGTATCATCATCAGTCGCATTCATTGTCGGCGTCAAGCGCGGTGTTTCCTTATTTCATCGTTACTGCCACCATCATCACCGCCACTTTATTCTTATCATCGTGGTATCATCGGTATCATCGGCATCATCATTTAAAATAGTAAAACCCGGTAGCTATTAGTAAGCTAACCATACCAACTTAGAAATAAAAGGGTTTCATGCAGTCGAATACGTATCGACTCCTTAGAACACAGCGAATCACACATTTTGGGTTGACAAACAATCGAACCACAATTCAGTGCCATTTTTGGATAATAAAACAGTTGTTCTTGGTATTTTAATACTCTCGCCAGTTAGTAACCATTCAGGTCTTTAACATACACCACTTAAAATAACCATGTTCTCTGTTTATTTCATTTAATTACACGCATTCATAGTACCTCAAACTTCAAACGCGTTTTCTCAGAATTAGCATTTATGCTGATTCGACACATATGCAGAACCCACGACGAATTATATAAGTGAGAAAATTTGTTTGGAAACTAATGATTTCCATTTAGAATAGTGAACTTTATTTAATTTAACTGACGTGCCCCCGTTTGGGGGGGGGGGTCCATGGGATCTAACATTTGATTTTTTGCAATTTCTCGGTTTACGACAATAAACTTTTCACGGAGTTTTAGCTATTTGTCTGATTTATTATTTATTTAAAAAAAAAAAAAATCTGACATCGGCTCATAAATAATTAGGTTGAGTTCCTGGGACCCCTGGCTCTAACGGGAGTGAAAAATCATGAGTTTTTACAATAAAAAATAGTAATTAACTTTGGTTTCAATTTGTCTTAAATATATAACCTTGGGAGTGCAATCATTAAAAATTATAATACTTAATCAAATACCCATTATATACTAATAGCATCAATTAATTCTGTCTGCCGTGCTTAACTGTTATAAGTTTATGGAAAGACCAGTGATTTAAACTTTCCTGAGAAAATAAGATGGTATACATTTGCCTATGTTTGGGCTGATATAATGTTTCAGTTGGTTAGTCTAGAGTAGATATCATATTTTTTATATTTTTTGCAATCAGCGGTGAGTAAATATCAGTTTGTCAGTGCAATGACCTAAACAACGATTTCATTTTGAACGGAAACGACTGTTCCTCGTACAAGTGGTTGTACTAGTGGTCGACGGTGTTCACTTACCTTTACAATAAAATGTTTCAACATCCCAGCCCAAAATATATCATATTAAAACAATGTATGTATGAAGAACCATATGTCCCAACATCTTGCAATCATGAAATCGCACATCATACTATGCCCGAGAAATTTGGATTTTTAACATGCTTTTCACGCGAACTCAACCGACACCCCTGTACTAAATATCGCATGAGATCAAGGGAAAAAGATGCTCGCATATGGACTTTGGTTACGCATATCGGCGAATTAACTGATTTCTGCATAAAAAAATAGTAGATATTAATACCTTTCAATACTGTAGGGTGTGTCAAGTCTAAAAGTTGCATATTTTCTTGAAAATGATGAATGTTCTTCTAACTTCCTCCTGTATATTAAGTGCCATGGTGTACATACACATTGAATCCAGCAAATAATATGTAGAGGCAAAGAACTGCAGATTCCTTTTTATCTGACGTGCAGAGTCCCCCCCCCCCATTGTTATTGCTCATGCATGAAAAGATTTAATAATGTGTTATCACCACCCCATTTAGATTGATCTATGGGTTTTTCAGATTTAAAATGGTCAAAAGGCCTATCCTCGTTCACGATAATAAATGAAAAGAACGAAATTCATTAAAGCGAGTTGTTTGACAGACTGGGACCTAACATCTTTGTGCAGGACCATAACCGGCTGTTTAACCCCAGTTCTATTCAATTTACCCCCCGTTTTTAGAATAATTCGATAACATCTGGTATTCCGACTAGAGAATTACAGGTAAAATGGTGCCGATCATGGACGAGATTAATTTCAAACACACTGTTATTTTATAGTAATCACAGCATTATGCGGTACCATATATAGCATGTCTTGCATATCCCTTTTTCACCAGCGAGTGCATGCTATTGACGAGAGTGCACTCTATACAGTGGAATGAATTCAGTAGCCCAGGACCAGTCGACAGCGTCTGCAAATAATTTCAAAATTCACGCTGCCAGATAAAAATGTCTCAGAGATGCAGAGTAAATAAAAAAGCTTACTAATGCTCCTGATCATGTTTTTTTACGTTGAAATCATACCTTCTGATATGATTTTTTTGCAAGTCAAACTGAAATTATTTTTTTTTTCGAGAAAAACGATTTCAAGTTTGCTTTCCTATATCAGCACACAGTAAAGGCTATTTGAAAGCTCTGTGGCTATCATACCGGAGAGCCCACGGCCTCCAAAGGCAGGATCCGCAGTTATGTTGGGCCATGTTCAATAGAATGGGTAGAGAAATTTCCCTAAAACAGGCAGGAGGTCCGCTCCGGATTTGGAAAAGGTGCATGTTAAAAGCACTGAGTTAAAGTCTGACTCAGAGATTTCGAAATATTATTTTTTTGTGTAATAATGAAAAATATGTCAACTATAACTAAAGATCGTAACCTAAAATGCCGAAATCCGAAATTTGAGATGAATCGGATTTTTCGTTTTGATGCGTAAGCATTTATGTGTAGTAATACGTCCCAAGGAGACTGTGGATAACAAAATTCCGGATCCGGAAGTTTATATACAAGTTGTGAGTTTTCTATATGAAGGATTCGATTTAAGCTTACAATTTCAAACACTGATTAGTATATGGACAGCATTAATGTACATGCAAAAAACCACGATTTTTTTATGGAACGTGAGGCGCCCTCCTCAGGAAATCTCTTAGTCGGCCTTTAAGGGCGTAGGGATATAAGTAGCTGGATAGTCTTGACTTTGTTTGTCTTCTAAAAACGTGGTGATTTGAAATTAAAGAACTGAGGTTCACCAATAAGTTGCTGGTCTTTGATCTGCACAAGATTATAGGTCATAGCTTGCCAAATAACATTGCTTTCATGATTGTGAAATAATAAGTCAAATAATTGAAATCACAGTATACGCTATAGAGTTCAGTTATTTGGAACGAGGACATCTCATCTTAATCGGGCGGTGATAACACCTTTAATCTTTCAGCTGCATGGGTAATAACAATGGCTCTGGACTTCCAGAAAAAAAAATCTGGAGTATTTTTTCCTTGCAACACCCGAGTGAATTTACTAATAAAAGGCGCTATTAGTTTATTGAGTCCATCGTGTATGATGTAACGTCCAGTGGTCACTGCATTCAGGGGAAAGAAATTGAATTTCTAGCTCTCACTTCAAACGGTTGAACTGGCGCAAAAACTTTACAGATGGGGTTTTGGGGCGGAAGACCATTCTATTAAGATGACAATTTATAGACTTAAATCTGGTCATCAACCTTTAACCCTATTCTACTCACCCAGTTTTAGCCATTTCTTGAGCACATTATCTCATTTTGTAATGCTTATGAAGCGAAGCTATAGCAAACCTCTGCTCAGCCATTTTTCTTTCTTTTAGCTTATTAGCAATTATGGTATCATTTTCTACAAGTAAAAGAGAAATGGGTGGATCTGAGATTATGTTCAAATTTTATGGCTATTTTATTACTCAAATTTGGACCAAAATTAGGATAAAATGAATGGAATTGGAATCGCTGTGACTCTTTAAACCGTATATTTAAATCACCGTGTAGCGCATCACAAATGTCTGATATATTGAAAGAACTCAACCATTCAAAATTACCAAAATCAGTTACAGATTTCCAATTTTAACAATCTACAGACCCGGTTTTGTGATCATCGTGCCATCTGGCACGAAATTGTTCAGGGGTGATACACTGTTAAAAATAATCTGTAAAAAAACAGGGATTTGCCTGGCAACTGGGACCACAACGTGGTCCAGAACGTAAAATAACTGGATGGAGCCGTAAAAATACGAACCATTGCAGGAAACGTAAAATAACGGCGTAAAATCCCCCCCCCCCCCCCCCTCAGCTCAACGTTATGTTTAATTGTGGTTTTTTTTAATTAATTAATTTTCCTTTAATACAATTAAAACGTTTATTATAAGCCTCTGACCAAATTTTTTACGTTGTACTTGGCATCATACAAACGTTATTTACGTTACAAATGGGCAGTTTGTGAAAACATTATATTTCAGGCAAACAATTTTGAGAAAAAAGCAAAAATAACAAAGGGAACACGTGAAAAAATAAAGTAGTTAAACCATTTATAGAACTTTATATGGTAATGTTACACATTCTAGCTAATGTAACCAATTACATATCATCATATCATATGAATAAACTGTAATACATGTACCTTACTAGACTCGAACCTGGCTTACGAGTCAAGTCCTAACCTTATCCACTACACTACATGACTTTACTGAGAGCATATGCAAAAAATTTTAATATATATGGGTGTTACACTTTTTTCAAATTAAACTAATATAATATAAAAGGAGGAGAAAGATTTTCCGCTAGTTAACACAGTTTATGGTAAAACGATTTCAGAGTTCATATTCTTCATTACAGAACAAGTAAGTTACCAAAGAACGTTATATTACCGAAAAATAACACGGTCACGTAATAATACTACCTTTTTTCAAACTGTGTAAAGTATTATGTTCTAGCCACTGTTTATTTACATTTTTCTGCTTCCAAATTGGAATTTTATGTTAGGTATAGGTAATAAAGAGCGTGAATTTTATTGAAGAATTGGGGTTTTACCGTAATTTGAAAGGGAAAGTCTGGTAAAATTAGAACATTTTTAACAGTGTAAGTAATATATTAATCATGCAATTGCAAAGCTTTACCAAAATGCTCAATATAACAATCCGGAGCGCATTTTTCACAAAATTTGCCTTCGTCGCTCAGTCTATCTTAATCCACCCCTATATATAACAACTTTTTCTAAAATAGTCTTCCTTTATGTGGGACCGAGATTTATAGATAACACAGTATCAATCTTACCATTTGGGGGGGGAGCAATGTCAAACAGAGTGCCGGGAAGTACAGTAGACAACTGTTTGGTTCTACCAGCTTCAGCATTTTTTCTACAGGTGTCTGCACCCTGGAATGTACGTTGAGAGTCATCTGTAATGGCTATCGTTTCCTACTTATTGTAACACCTTATATTTCAAGATCCCAATTACAACACATTTTGGTAACAGTGGTAAATTTCTTTTTACTTTTCAATCCCAATTACTTCCTTACTATTTTGCGTATCATTTCAGGCAAGTTAGCAAATCGCCAACTAAATTACACTTGTCAGAAACGATGACCTTTGTTTATTTTGGCAGCCGTGGTCACTATTATATGTTTGCGTTCTTACAATATTAATTGCACCGGTGGCCGGTTCACAACTTCCACCGTGGCCATTTGGGTACCCACTTCTTTGAAATGTAGTAAACATGAAGATGCCTTTACAGCTGTGGTTGACAGACTTGGTCAAGAAGTACGATATGTTTTATAGCCTATTCTTATTCAGTGTGCAGGGTTTAGTAAGCAAAACGCAATTCATTGGTTGTTGCCATATCTTATATGAGATATTAATATGCGTCGTCGCGCAAGTGTTTACGCGCGCGTGTATAAGATTGCACGCAGCTAGTACGGCTTGGTTCACTTTTGACAGCGGGGGAATTTTTTGCCCTTTTACCTAAAAACTAAATAAGACTGAGAATAAAAGATAGGATTTGTTTTTTTGCCTATCTAATATCGTGTCATATTGGATGGCATCCAATAGTTTATCGTAGTTCTCGCCGGCTCCACTTACTCAAACTATTGGACTCCCATCCAATATGACACGATTTACTATGGCAAACACAAATCCTATCTTTTATCTCTACGCCATAGTATGTAATCGGTATTTTCTGTAAGGCATACACCTTTGGCCAGTGCCGAATTTCGTGCTATGGTGTCAGTTGCAAAAACGCCCGCATTTAACGTAAGCGTTGATTTTTGTTTTTTATGTATAGCGTGCGTTGTACGCGGGATTGTGTTGTGTGATTGTACGTGTGTGTGTGTTTTGCGTGTGTATTCATGTTATTTCGTTGTACAGCATCGATTTTTTTATTTTTAGGGTGTTATCCCGTTATGACTTGGACATTTTGCCTGAGGCGATTTCACACATTTCGTTAAAATTCCTAATAACAGATAATATACCATCATATAGGTTCCTTGACCTGAGTTTCAAATCGTATTAATTTTCACCCTTTGCTGCCATGGTAACCATGCTAGGCCTTTGAATGGCTGATTTTTAAACAAGTAACTCAAACACTGCTTGACATACATAAATGAGGCCCGGTGTAAACTACTGCCGATTGGAAGTGGTGACGCTCATAGGCTTAACTTATCCGTTAAAAATACATGTTTGCTCGAAAATTACAACTTTCAAATTCTATTATCGTGTCAAAAAATCTATTATGATTGCTGGTAGGGTTGTGTTTTGGTTCGTACCTACCACAGGGTTGACCTTCCACATACAGAAATGCATAAAATTTCGTACAATTTGTATTTTGTGTTGATGAAAACCCTAAAATATGATCTTTACCAAATAAAATACTTAGGCAAAAATGACTTCAATATGAAGTTGAATAGATATCATTAAAATAACATTGAATCTGAATATAACCCCAACACCCAAAAAGATGTACATGCCACGAATTATTTAGACTTAGATTTTTAAGAAGGGTCTCAGGCTGCTATCATATGCATGAGTCATGTGACAATACATCTGCATATAGCAGGTATGAAAGTTTTGAAGATTTTTCCAACATTCAGACCGGAAGGGTCAGTAATGACCCCAGATGACCGTTGACCCATAAACTGTTGTGGAGGTCTCAAGCTGCTTCATCTGCATGAGTCACGTTAATCATGCACTGTAATCTTCCATTTTTTGGCGTCCCTTTGAAAATGGCCGCAAAAATATGTTCCGCCTTCTATCTCGAGGTTCCAAAACCCCCCCTGCCTCAATTTTTGTTGATAAACCCTAGTGATGCAATTAACAAAAGAACTACTACTTTATATCGCGGTGGTTGTGGTCACGAGGGGAAGCTGATATTGACTATAACTAAAATAGACTTGTTTTCTGGTGCCTTTCCAGCTGCAGAGACGGGCCACTGTTGTTAATAATAACTGGAAAGCTTGAGGAAGCGTTAGGAGGACGGCACCTTAGACGTCAAAAATTTTTTTTTATTTTTTTTTGGTGTTTTTGACAGTTTGGTTGATGTCAAGTTTTTTTTTTTTTTTTCGTGGCTTTTTGGAGGCAATTTGTTTTTTTCTTCAAGTCATAGGCTGGTTTTTTTTTTGCTTAACTTGAGGGACCGTGTTTTTCGTAATAGGTCGGGGTACATTTTTTTTTTTTAATGGAAAGTGGGAAAGTTTTTTTTTGCTCATATGGTGGGTGAAGTTTTTTTTTTTTAGAACACTCACACCCCCACCTGAAGTCAACATGGTGCGTCCCTTAGTTACCCAGGCAATGATTTTGGCCAGTCGTCTTCAGCGCATATTGTGATTAATCATAACCCCGGGCTAACAAAATGTGTGTATATGAAAATACGGTTCAACTTCTGTCTCCCTCCTAACCCAATATTGCAAAATGCAAACAGATTCACGTTAGGCGGGACAAGCGTTACTCCAACGTCCATAACAAGGAAAGAAAATACAAAACAAAAACTAGAAAACGTGGAAATTCACTCTGATTTAGAGTTCAGTTTGATGGCCTAACTCATTGGCCCGTATGTCCCTAGAAACTTGTTTAGTTAAACGCAATTATAGCTTAAAATCGCCGTAATTTAAAATTGCATTAACAAAACTGCGTTTAAATAAATTTAACCATTTTGCTTTACTTAACGAAACCTTAACCCCAAGTACATCGTTGTATTTAAGACGCTAACTTGAGTGTCTAAAAGGCCATTGTGTTTTAATGGTGAGCGCACACAAAGTGTATCATGGCTTTCCGTGGCGTTTAAGGTGCTACACGAACTGTGAGAGAATGATAGACACCATTGCTGTTGTCAATGGACATGCAATGAGTCGGGAACTTGACGAAAACACCACACGTGGAGGCCCGTATTCCAGAAACGTGTTTTACTAAAACTAACAACGCAATTTAGCTTAAAATCGCCGTAATTTAAGATTGCGTTTTTTAGCAAAAACGTGTTTAAACACCATTTCAACACCATTTGCTACTTAAACGAAAAAACTTTAACACAAGTACATCGTGGTTATTTTAAAAAACGCTAAACGTGAGTGTAAAAGGCCCTATTGTGTTTTAAATGGTAGCGCAAAGAGGTTCTATATAGAGAGAGAGGCAAAACGGTTACGTAAATCTTTAGAATAAACCGTCTCGCATGTTTTTGCCGACCACAAGAAAACATAGAGTACCAACAATAGAAAGCATGCCTGCCCTCCCGCTTCTTCCACATACTGTGTGTGCCGCTTTGCATATAAACACTAATCGGTAGTGATACAATTAATGTATGTGTTAGAGGGTGCCAGTGTAATATATTGGTCACCTGGATCATTGTGTTCAAGATACTCTTTTTTCTATAATTGCAATGCGCGCTTAGGTGAAAAGATGTATTCATTGGGCGGTTTATTTAATCAAGACTACTGATGTGTCATTTCCATTCGTTGGGTGGCCATGGGTAAGGACAAAAGTTTTTACCACCCAATAGCAAAACAACCCAACATCCACTGATATTTTGGCGGATTGTTGTACGATGTAACATTATGTGGTATCAGCACCCAAACTAAATTTTCGTGCAATATTCCAAAATGTCCATGCGCCCCAGCACGGACGACTGGTTTTGAATGGGTTTCACCCCGTTGGTGAGCGCACAAAGTTCACCATGGCTTTCCGTAGTGTTTAAGGTGGTACACGAACTGGGCGAGAATTAATGCAACCATTGCTGTTTTGTCAACTGGACAGTGCAATGATCCTTAAACTTGGACGAAAACACACACTAAACACTCTTCACTAATCCCCGTAGTGTTCCTATAGTTTAAATTTCGACGCATTTTGGCGAGTTAAAATTACTTTACTTAAACTCCTTTCTCTTCTGGAATTTGTTGCGTTTACTTAAGCGATACGTTTTATTTCTCACCATATAAACGTTTCGCTTAGCTTAAAATCGCGCTAAACACCTTTTTGGAATACGGGCCTGAGTTTTTTAAAAAAACTGGCCCCCGTAACCTATAGTAGATTCAACCCCATCGTGTCACCTCCTAGTACTTTTCCTAAGGTATGGGCATTGAATGAGGGGCGAGGTGTGCAGTGGTGTAAATTAAAAATTCCACGCTAAATCTATGGAACATGCAGTCAATAGACCAGTTACCATCCTCCGTCACTTTCTTTTGTGTGACTGCCAATCCATGCCTGCCAATCGTATGGCCCATAGATTAAAACTCTAAACAGAGATACAATGCCCATTGTGTAACAGTCAGACCGACCTATTTCAAGCCAGGCCCTAACATGTTTTACAAACATTGCTGTTAACTGGTCTATAGGAGAGAAAAATCATTATATGCTACTGAAAAGCATATTCAAGTCCACGTAAGCGCATTTAGCTAGCAATGAAAAACTTTTGACTAATCGTCTTTGCTTCAGAGGTATTCAATGTAACAGGTGAGTCCAAAGAGGTTCTATATAGATAGAGAGCAAAAACGTTACGTAATCTTTAGAATTCACCGTCTCGCATGTTTTTGCCGACGCACAAAGAAAACCTAGAGTCCCAACAATAGAAAGCCTGGCTTCCTCCGCTTCTTCCACATACTGTGTGTGCCGCTTTGCTATACACTAATCGGTAGTGTATACAAAATTATGCTATTGTTAGAGGTGGCCAGGTGTAATAATGGTGAACCTGGATCATTGTGCTCAGATCTCTTTTTTTCATAATGCAATATGCTCGCTTAGGTGAAAAGATGTATTCAGTGAGGCGGTTTATTTAAATCACAACGACTGACGTGTCATTTAAATCGTTGTGTGGCCATGGGTTAAGACCAAATTTAAAACCACCCTTAGCACCCAACACAACAAGAATCCACAACTGGATATTTTGGCGATTGTTTTATCGAATTGACATTATGGTGTGTATCAAGCAGCACCCGAACTGTATATTATTCCGTTTGCATATTCAAAATGTCAGCGCCACCAGCACGGACGACTGATTTGAATGCGTTCACCCCCCCCTTGGTGAGTCCAATGTTACTGACCTTTGAGCGCCCGTGTTTTGGATATGTAAAAAATTAATGAATGTCAACAGGAAAAGCCAGATTATCTTAGTTCTTTCATGAAACAGGTGAATCGGCCACATATTTTTCTTTTTCTGCCTCCTCTACCATCTAATCGGCGCTGTCCAAAACTTTTCTCCGGAGACACGATGGTTTAATCTACTAATAGTTTAAATCTCGAACGCTTTGGAGAAGTTAACAAATACGTTTAACTTAAAAACTCCTTTCTGGAATTTGCGTTTACTTAAATAAACAATTACGTTTATTCACTTAAACGTTCGCTTAGCTAAAATCGGCCAAACCCCTTTCTTGGAATATCGGGCCTTTATATTTATATTTTTCATTTCCCCTTTTTCTTCTGTGTTTGGTTTTAGGCATATTTCTCAATTTTGGGTTTTATTCAAATACTTCAGTTTTTGCCATTCTATTTCCGTTTAGAAAGATATTGGTATTTGTTATTCATGTAGTGATGGGTTGCATCACACTATACGCCCTTCCGTAAATTGTCCATCAGGCTGATGCGGGGCATCAGGCCTGATGCGGGATTTGTTTTTGGTTTCGAGCGGTTCACGCACTTGCTTTGTTCAAGACATTGAATGCCTCTCGCTCTTCGTTCGGCCCGCATTTTACCAAGAGAACATGCCCGTAGCCGGGGAGGGATGCAGAGGGAGCGCGCGCAAGGGGTCATGCAATTGCATGCAAAATCAGCCTATTTCGGCTATTAGAGATACTTCCGCACGACCCGGGGTCCCCCTCGAAAAGCCAGGTCTGAATACGCCGTAGTACCTGGCCTGAGAGGTGGGCCCGCGTTAACGTCTCGCAATTTACACATGAATCAGGCATCAGTCCCAAGGATGTGAAAAAGGTTATTAATATTATCAAAGTAATTCGATAATTTTGTTCTGTTATTATCAAGGAATATTTTTTGGACATTTGTCCCACAATGGCAATCGCCTATAACAAGTTTGCCTCATACTTCACTACGTGGATTTGGGTTTTGGAAAGACTAGTTTGAAAACAAGATCATGGAGAGGTGGAATTTTGTGTTGGAAGATTGCAGGTATGCCCAATGAAAATAAATAACTGTGATGTGTTTATATGAAGAAAAAACAAAAATTGACAAATACTAATCTTTGGGCGGTTGTAGCCGCCTGCCGCATGCAAAGAGTTAAACAAAGGCAGAATGATATCATTAATAATACATAATGAATATATTTGCACAATTGTTTCAATAAAAAATGTATCCAGGTTGTTGGCCCTGGTCGTCTGCCTTCCCTAGCGGATCGTGAACATCTTCCGTATACCTCAGCTGTAATACTGGAGATACATCGTATGGCAAGTGTTGTTCCTGTAACAACGAGATGTACAACTACCGATACATCAGTGGATGGCTATGATATACCAAAAGGGACCAATGTTATAGGCAACTTATGGTAATTCTGGTTAACAAGAATTAAATATACATATTTTCGTACATTTTCTGATGGTAGAGCTCCCGTAGCTAAGTGATCACCCTTGTAGTAAAATAAGGACATTTCTATACCACTGCACTGTACCATATCAAATCGAATCCAGTTGTGATACTTATATCTCTTAATTAAAACAATCCCATTTAGGTCAGTTAACCATTCACCATAACTGTGGTCCGAACCAGACAAATTTAATCCAGGCAGATATTTAAAAGCTGATGGTGGATTAGACAGCTACCCAACCATAATGCCCTTTGGGGTTGGTAAGTTTTAATGGATTTCTCAAGTGACACGAATAAAATATCAGGCTATACACCCCTCCCGTAGTTGTCACAGCCTGGCCTGATGCGGGGGTTGTAGTGGGTTCTGGGATGGTCATGTCCCTGACTTGTTTGAAGGACAGCGCAATGTCTCTCTTTTGTCTCTAGCCTTGAGAGGTGGGTCCTACGTGACCACCGTTAAATTGATAGGGTCCACATCGGGCCAGTATGTGAAAATTACGGAAAGGGTGTTTAGTAGCATTAGGGTGAAACCGGGGGTGACAGTATTAAATTTTTTAAGGATTTGCTCCTTTCGCACACTTGACAAGACCGTCTTGCATGTAATAGATTGTAGGCTCGAATCGCGTGAGAGACAAAGAATAGTTCATTAACCGTGGGTTTAACGATGAGCAATTCAAATCGTTGGGAAAAAGAAAAAAAAACACGCAGACGATAGTTGACTTCAGCACTACATAATTTTTACGCTCACCTTGATAATGTCATTTAGGTTTAGTGGACATAACATCGCAGCACCACCATACCATCTGCTGATGACGCTGGTCGAGGCAGCCAGCGAAAACGTTCCGGGTAACCGTAGAGTTACCCGGAAACGTAAATGTAGAGTTGAAATCCATCTTCTACATTTTTCTTCCACTACGTATTGTACATGCACTCTTATAAAACAAAAATACGGAATTGATTGCATGACGTAGGAGCTAATACACGATTTGCGCCGTTCCCCAAATCCAGCCAGAAAGGGATCTTGATCGGGGACTTTCGTGAATTGTGCAAACTCGGAAACTCTGCTGTTCATGCAAATGGCGGGACAGTGAGTGGAAGTTCCCGCATAATCTCTTTCAAGCTAAATTTTGGGACCAGTGCAAATCGTCTATCCTGTTTTTGTTTTAAAGCGTACGAGGTTAGCTTTTTTAAAATGGACCAACAAATATTAAGATTCAACTTTGATAACGTATTAATGGCGGTAATATGCCATCATTTATATTCGCAGGTCGGCGTGCTTGTATGGGCGAATCGTTAGCTAAGATGGAAGTATTCCTCTTCTTTTCAAGTCTGATGCACCGCTTCAATTTTAAGCTACCAGATGGGGCTGAAGCACCCTCTCTTGATGGGGATTTTGGGATTACTATAACTCCTACACCCTTTGAGGTTATATTCACTCAGCCGAGGCAGCATACTTCAAATGAAACTGCTTCTAACCAAGTTTAGATTGCTAACACCACAAGATCATCGTGACTATCTGCTATCTGTTTTAACTGCTATCACGTTTGTTGTATCTAATTGATTGCAGAACATCTTAGCAAAACAAAACAAAAAATAAATAAATAAAAACATAAGTTTACACCAAACAGAAAGTTAACTGTTGTGGTCGTTTGTCATGCCTTCATCACAGTTTTACGAGAAAGACTTTCAATTTTTGGGACAGAATTATGATTACGATATTCAATCTGCATTTTTACTATCAAAGTTTTAAACTAGTAGAGAACAAGCGATTCAATCGATAGAAAGTTATCGAACAATTTCAAATTGTGCGCAAAAATATCATACCGATTCTAGTTATAGTATTGGGTCTATATTTATTGGTGGGATGGGAGGATGATAATGATGTGGCTGTAGTAGGGACTATTGGCCAGTTGTCCCATTTTGTTCAATTTCCTTTGGATCTCCTTGTACACAAGTATATACTGCGAGTTGAAACAATTCGGTAGTCTATGCAATGGGTAGCGTGTAAAGAAGTAACCATTACACACACCTTTCCGATGCATATTTTTCTTATAGCACAAATGCCCATAGCATCTGAATATGTTTTATTTATGGAACCAGGTTAGAACTATTTGCGAGCATTTGAAATTAACCGCTTTGATCGTTCCACTGTGACTTTGTTCAATGCATTCAGAATATTGACATTTATCATCACGCAGGAGGTCACATTTTTCTTTGTACTTCCTATCTTGCATTTTTTCCCACACACAATTTTATTTATCTGTTCCGCTTACTGCCGATAGTAAAAAAATGATATAAAAACACCTGTTCTATATCATTTTCTTATTGATGTCCCGATGCTGTACTGTCAGTTGTTACATATAAATGAAAAAAAATCGCCAATCCAAACCCCCTCTTATACAAGATTTATGGTCACTAGCGTGGTTGCTTCGTGAAATTTCCGATATTTGTTCAACATATTTTGAGTCAACTCAAATTCAAATGGCCGCCATTTGAAAAAGACAAGGCCTTTTAGCGATACGATAGTTGAACCATTACATTGGTCATAAAACAGACGATTTTAGACTACTAACTGAGTAGTATATGGGAGCTAAGGAACCAGTCAAACATCATTGTTACCCCTCATACAGAGATGGTAAGTTGTAAGGACCCTCTAAAGCACGCTAGTAAGAGAGTGTACTCTCAAATTGCGGTGTCACACTTTTTCATAGGGCCAATTTTAAGTTTAACAGGGTTCAACTTTTAAAATGCCCATCATGTTGAAATGTATGCCATATTGGTCCTCCTAGTCTAATGATTCCAAAATGTTATATTTTGTAACCATCTATGACAATGTTTTGGAGATTGGGTATTTGTGTGGGGGAAACGAATTCCTTAAATAAGGTCCCTATGATATTCTGCTCCTGCTCCTACATATGTGTTCAAGGCGTTTAAACTGATTTTGTTGACTAAACCCAGGTCAAAATTCCAGTTGGCTCCATTTTGAACTGGTTTTTCATCTGGAACCAGTTGCAAAAATCCGTATCCCTGGTTGAATATCCAGTTGAATCATTTGATTCCGTGACGGAAACTGGAACATTTTTCAACTAGGTTTTTTACTGACCAGTTGAACTCCGTTAAGACCAGTTACAAAAGTTAAAAACATTAAAACCAGTTTAGTTCCGTCACGGAAACTGGAACAACTTTCACTGGGATCAACTGGAATTTTGACCTGGTAGGGTGTTTTTAAAAGTGTGTGTGTGTTGTGGGGGGGGAGAGGGGTAAGGTTAAGCAACCTGGGGTCCGTTCCCTTACACGTACTTACGACACTTGTAGCCTACCTTTATACTATTACGGAGCGGGCCGAGCCTTAAAGTTGCTGCTAGTTTTCCGAGTTAACCCCTCCCCCACCGTAACCACAAAACAACAACCAACCTTTAGTTGAAGATAACTATATCAGATTTAAGAAAATGTGGTTGTGGTTGAAATATTTGGTGGCAGGATGATTTCTATGCCGAAAAAAATGAAATTTGGGCTGCAAGTTAAGACAGATATATTTTTTCCTTTTTTAAGGTAAAAATATTACCTCTTGTTTATGGTATCCTTTTGTAATTGATATAGGTTTTATCATTGCCTAAAGGGTCCGTAAGACTCGTCTTGTGGTGACATGTTGATAAAAGGATGTTTTTAGGAAAAAAGGTGAATGTGGGGCTAAATTCTAGAACCTTTATATATTGTATAAAACAGAAATCTATCTATAAATGTCAGAGATTGATAGTATTGCAACGATGATTGAAATTTGTTTTTCTAAGATTAAATAAATTCTTAAGTTTTTAGCGCTCAAAAACGGATTTTTTGACCCAAAAATCCACCCCTGCCCACCACAGTTATTGACCACAACCATCATTTTTTTATTATATACATCTTTTCGAATAGAAGTGGGTTGCGTTTGTTGTACCGAGGGGAGGGTTGTTGACCAATTTTGCATGTCCCAAAAACCCCGCTCCCACTATATAGTACTTCGTAACTTCACTACTAAGTTCCTACAGCGTTCCCGAAACTCGTACGGAATTACCTAACAACTAAAAATTTCACCTGTGTCTATTACGTCCGTACTAGTACAACAACTATGCATTGCAAAACGCGTTCCCCAAACTGACACTGGTAATGCCGTTGTGACTAAATCTGAACCAATGTTCCTCACAAAACTTCGTCTACGGCGGGGGTTGAATTAACACACACGTACTTTTGAGGCTGACTCAGAGTTTTCAAAATGTAATCTTTTATGTGGTATTAATTAAAACTGGTTGAACCGAGAACCCAATATATTGACCTAAAATGAACAATTCATAAGTTTGAGACGAATCGGATTTTTCGTTTGGATGCAGTATCCATTCATGTGTAATTAATAGTGCATAGATAGGCCTATCACAAAAATTCCGGTTCCGGGATTTGATCACAAATTTGTGATTTAAGCTATTTTACACATAGATCTACTGCAAATATACTTTGCAAAAACTGAGTGTTAGTTTTTCCACACCGTGGATGTTAAATTTAACACCTTGCTGATATGAATAGAGGACCACAAAACACACCCACTTGAATTAGATTTACACAATTTCTTGTTACATACTACCATGTTAGTGTTGTTTAACCATTTTGTTTTGGTGTTTTTCCAATGTATTTTATGACACTGCTTGGTGTTCATTTTACACCACAATCAGTGGTGATTATTTTTTTAACACGCTGTGACAAATTTTTTTTGACACTATTGTGTTAATTTAACACCCTCCTGGAATCAATACGGGAAACCGCGCAGACTCCTCTGGTGTTTAATTAACACTAGACATGAGTGTTCACATGTTAATATTTGTAAGTCTGACATTGTTTTGTAGACCCCACTGTTTGATTTGTTATTGTTTGCTTCTATTGTAACTGCTTACCTCTAACATATTAACATTTCTAAGCAATCAACAAAATTCATAATTACAATTGTGCACACACCGAGCGGTGTTAAATTCTATATTTCAACACAGAACACTGATAAAGCTTAACACCGACGTGGTGTTATAGTTTAACACTCCATTTTTTGCAGTGTATATGGACCGCTTATGTACCTGGCAACACAACACGATTTGTTTTTGAAAAAATCATGGCGCCCACATCGGGAAATCTCTTAGTCCAGCCTTTTAACCCCGTTTTCGTATAATTATGTGTAGCTTGAGGTAATCATGGCCGCGGTGGTGTCGTAATCTAGGAGGTAGAAATGGGTCCCGAACAACACATTCTGAATTATAAACCCCCGAATCCTTTCCAAAAAGAGGTTTAGAATACTATAGGCCTACACTAATTGATATACTATAACGAATTTATGACCACATTGGGACACCGTCTTAAAGGTACTCAAATAGTACAGTAGATTCCTAGTATGGTTATATCGAAAACTCTGGGGAAAGTAACATAATAATAGATCAATAATAACAAAAGTACAAAATACAGACTGTTCCCATCAAGGTTATTGTACAAACTAACGGACACTGGTAATAAACATTAACAAAGCCTATTTTGTCATGTTTGTAGCACAATACAAATTAAAATGGTATACTGATTCAAGCTGGATAAATATATAATTAATTTAAAAATAGATATACTTTTAAAAAGTATGGTTTTGCAGTTAAAGGTATCTTATTCTTGGTGATTGATATTTATATGTACAGAATTTATATCTGCAGTAACGTCTGGGAATTTTGGCAGAAGGGTCAGCTTTTAATTGTGGATTTTTTTTCTGTAGCCCAATATCTACATAAAGTTATTATTTAAAATGGGGGCCAAACTTACTTTTCGGACAGCATGTATTAATTTTCACAAGAAATTCCCGTTTTTTAAAATGTTATTGCACCAGCACCATCAACACTACACTACTACTGAAAAAGAGCAAATGTCAGACTTTAAATACAATACATAATATAACTTAGATTGCAAATGATCCCTTCCTTGTATATGGAATATGTCAAAAAGACCCCTACCAAAAATAACATCAATTTTTGCTACTTAGTGAATACAAAGCTTTTTTTTTTTGGGGGGGGGACTCTTTGAAACTCAAATGAAAATGACAGAATCGGAAATAAAGTTAACCCCTATGGTGAGAATATTCCCCCCAACCGCAGGACACCTTGTCCTACATGACCTAAGTAATTAGGTAAAATGAAATACAGATAGCCCTGCCATAAATTTGTTTTACCCTGCATAGATGGAAATCTTTTAAGATTTATTTTTCCACATTTACCTCGGGAAAATATAATGTTCTTGTCAACCTCTAACAACGAACGATTTAATCTTCACCTTTAAAATTATTTACCTTCGTATTGTTTCCAGCATATTTCCCTACAGACTGGCTAAAATAGTTGGTAACTGGAAAGGCAAAACTAATAGCGCGTGAAAACCTTACATTTTGCAGGAATGTTAGCGCGTCGGCTTTTGCCTGTCGAACACTATTGTATAATAACTGCCTTTTTTAATATGATAGACATGGTCGTCCGAGTAAAAATGCCCTGCTTTTTAATGTCCCTAACCTTTTTAATACATTCTATTATGAGAACAATGACAATATTTAGCGAAGCACTGTCGCACACGCTCGCACACATTACAAATACATACAACAACAAGAACCCCCCACCAATATCCAATCGTTTAATCGATGCTTGAGTAGAATAGTCTTAGAATGTTCGTTACTCTTGATGCGTAAATCACGATTTGAAACCATCTCGGAGGTGTTTGGGGACCGACGTAAGTCGCAACTATAGAATCTTAGCTTGTGTGAGGCGCAACAAGGTCTTAAATTTCTGTAACCAAAAACCAAAGCTATGAGCTTCCAAAAAGGTACCCCAAATTTCCAACTTCACTTGTGCGATCATCCCTTGAATGGTCCTGCCGATATAAGTTCTTGGTGTCATCATTGCAAAACATCTCACAACTTCTCACAACACATCAGATATACTGTCAAGGGTCAAACTTCTTCTAAACGCATGTAGGGCCATAAGCGTCTTCCCGGAGGAGCCAAATCTCAAGTACTCCGCAAATTTATCAAGCACCGTTTGTCCGATTTTAGACTATGGCTGTGTAGGTTCGTCCCGTCGCAACACACGGCCCAAACCCTTCAGAACCAACTATTCGCACATTCTAGGCCTCCTCGCTGGTCCCAACGTCCAACCTGTCCATGTCAAGCAGAAATTATGCCACTTCCAGTTTCGACAGAAGCACGACTAATCTATCTTTGCCGACCAAGTCCTCCGGCAACACTGAACAACCGCTCTACAACGAACGACCAATCGTCAAAAACCGAACAAAATCAGGAAGTCTTGACCGAAACAATGGCTCCTCCAACCGCAGATGCCTGGAACCTTCGCAGCCAAGACGCGCAACCTCAGTCCCCCGTAAGCTATTATTCAGAACCCGCTCACGGTAAGTCCTGAGCCATCCGGTTTTGCCGACGCCCTAGACTCGGCGGCGATGGTACTGGCTGACTATACAGTCTCAAACAATTAAATAAAAGAAATGAAGGCATGTGTCGCACTACAAGTCCGCAGCAAGACCCGTTAATCGCGAAGCTAGATCACAGTACTTTTCCGGGCCGACAACCGTACAGTAACTTCATTCTAATTTGTCTTCTTCTTATGGTGTCCCACCAGTGGTTTCTCACTATGATCCAAGCCCAGGTGTGTACAAATTGTCTGGCTGCCTTCACCGAATTCTGCACGGTTCCCTTGTGTGTGCATTGTGCGTGCCACATTGGCCACCCAGATGAATAGAACCATGTCTGCGGTGGCAGGTTTCCGCCATCAAGTATGGTCCTGATCTGCTTCCAGGTAGCGCCCCTTCTTCCAGGAAAACTTAGATCGTCGGTTCTGGTTCTCATCATGTTTGGAACATCGCCATTCAGCCCATTAAGAGTCAGCTCCATGTGAGAGATGGCGCACAAGGTTTCGATAACCAATAATGTTAATTGTTGTAGCAAGTCTTGTCTTTCCACGGCGACTCTCTTAGGGTCCCGTTCATACTTCTAACTGAACAATTCAGTACGGCTGATATATCGCTCACTATTCGATCCCTGTCAAACTTTATGCAACCCCTCATGCAAGTTAAAACGAATTTAACGTTGTTGTGGCGGTACTGCATTGCAGTATTGGCAGAGACTACTATCCGCAGATGCAACTGTATTGCAGTGGAAGTCTAAACGGACCTTAAACACCACTCCTTAGAGACTGTTTCACGGGGTTGGACTTTGCTTAGAAACTCTCTCTGGATGACAGTTTTCCAGGGGTGTTGATTTCAAGGTTGCGGTAAATGGCAAGAACACACCTGTGTTTGGATATTTGCACGTCTTAGTGTTTTTCCTTATAATAAGGAGTTAGTTCACATCCAAGCTTTGGAGAGTCTCTCCTTCGACACCTGTGCATCTGCGGTCTTGTGCGCGAATCCAAGATCGCTGCATAATTAAACGACAGGTTCTGCACGTCCTGGTTGGTCCGTTGGTATAGATGATTGAAAAGGGGTGCGAGCGCGATCCTTGGGGTAGTCCATTCTTGAGCCTACTCCATCAAGCTCTTCTTGATCCTAGCTGAAAAAAAGAACATCCTGTTTTGCCAGCAAGTCCTTAGTGAGCTCATCAACGTAGTCCTTCGTGAGTTCCAGAATCTTATGGGGTAAGCATCTGTGTTAACGTGGGCAACGAACCCGAATTCGGTTGCCAAACCCTTCTCGAAATCATCCTCATGTGTGGAGTTAAGGTTAGTACTTTGATTATGTGTTATCTTGCCTGGCCCGGAACTGCTTGTTCTGGTATGAGGGGTTCGTTCTATCACAGGTGCGATGCTGTTGAGCAGGAGCGTCAAAGATCTTGTAGGTCTGGCTCATGAGGAGTGATAGTCGTCCTATACACGGGAGATTTTAGAATGGATTATTCCCAGGCGTCGGAGCGCCATAACATGTGCTTTCCTTCTCCTCCAAATCTTTGGAAACCTGTGGAAAATAAGGCAGCAGTTTATGTAGAATCGTCAAGAACCTCTCCAATTTGCTACTGGGCAGTATTTTCCACTGCTTCAGTTAGATGTTGCCAAGACCATACTGCTTTTCATGGTTAAAGTTTAGCAATCCGGTTTCTGTCCATATTGAGGGGCGAGTGAAACCAGGGCTACATTATACCATTTACAATCTAGTTTGATCTTCTTGGGCTTCTTGCTGCACTTGTCATTTAAAGCTTAGGGGCACTTGGTTGTGTGTACATTTGGCTGCTGTGTAGGTTCGACCAGGTTTTGATCTTTTACTGAGAGATCCTCTCCGACCGTCTCCGACAACATTTCTCCGTCTCCTTTAGTTGATTTAGCTGAGAAAGGATCATCTTCAAACAGGATGGTACTCTTGCGATTCTTTAGCCACCTTCTCTATTCTGTCCTCCAGCCTCTGGACTACAGACTCTTCGGCAGTCTTGTTCACTAGTTTGGCAAATTTGCATATTACGACGTACGCGGTTATTTGGAGAAGCCCTCCACGTTTGTTCTGATCCCGGTCATCAGTGAATCCTTGCCATAGCTGCTTAAAAATGCACTTTGTTTGGTCTACGACAGCGGTTGACCTGGATACTGATTGGTCGATGTTGAGTTATTGGAACAGGGTCCAGAACAATCTTGCTAAACAAGTTAGAGATGTTTTTACACTAAAAATAGCGTAGCTCAGGGTTGCCACCTCTCTTCCACGGGCAGCTATAAAATTGATGCGGCAGCTTAGGGCCGTGATGGAGACTTAACGTGACTGCTAACTATTAAGATTGTTGTTGAATTAACGATATTCTTTGTAAGTATGCTTAACCTTGCACGCCTGGGCAATATTTGCATGTCATTTGGGAAACCTTCTAAAAACAACAAAAGAGAGGTTGTTTGGACTCATGTAAATCCCTTTAAACGTTGAGTCTAATATGCCCCAATGAAATAAATAAACTTTGATGTGTTTTGTAATTGAAGACAAAACAACAATTGACAATACTATCTTTGGGACGGTTGGTAGCCGCCTGCCGCCTGCAAAGAGTTAAACAAAGGCAGAGAGATATCATTAATAATACATATGAATATCTTTTCAACATTGTTTCAATAAAAAATGCTATCTCGGGTATGTGGCCCTGTCGGCCTGCCTTCCCTAGCGGATCGTGAACATCTTCCGTATACCTCAGCTGTAATACTGGAGATACATCGTATGGCAAGTGTTGTTCCTGTACAACGAATGTACAACTACCGATACATCAGTGGATGGCTATGATATATACCACACGGGACCAATGGTATATGCAACTTATGGGTAATTCTGGTTTTACAAGCTTAAATATACATATTTCGTACATGTTCTAGGTAGAAGCTCCCGTACTAAGTATCACCCCTTCAGTAAAATAAGGACATTTTCTATAACCACTGCACTGTACCATATCACTCGAATCCCCTGTGATCCTTTATCCATTAAATTAAAACATCCCATTTAGGTCAGTTAACCATTCACCATAACTGTGTCCGAACTAGACAAATTTAATCAATGATGATATTTAAAATGCTGATGGTGGATAGACGCTACACACCCTATAATGCCCTTTGGGGTTGGTAAGTTTTTAATGGATTTTCTCAGTGACACGAATAAAATATCATCAGGCTATACACCCCTCCCGTAGTTGTCACAGCCTGGCCTGATGCGGGGGTTGTAGTGGGTTCTGGGATGGTCAAGGTCGCTGACTTTTTTGAAGGACATCGCAATTTCTCTCCTTTTGGTCTCTGCCTTGAGAGGTGGGTCCTACGTGACCACCGTTAAATTGATAGGGCCACATCGGCCAGTATGTGAAATTACGAAAGGGTGTTAAGCATTAGGGTGAAAACCGGGGGTGACAGTATTAAATTTTTTAATTTAAGTTTTGCTCCTTTCGCACACTTGAACAAGACCGTCCCTGCATGTAATAGATTGTAGGCTCGAATCGCGTGAGAGACAAAGAATAGTTTCATACACCGGGGGTTTACCGATTAGCAATTTCAAATCGCTGGGAAAAAGAAACAAAACACGCAGAGATCGTTTGACTTCATCACTACCTAATTTTATAACTCTCACCTGGATAATGTTTTAGGTTTTAGTGGACATAACATCCGCAGCACCACCCATACCATCTGCGATTGACGACTGGCTCGAGGCAGCCAGCGAACGTTCCGGGTAACCGTAGAGTTACCCGGACACGTAAATAGTATATTGAAATCCATCTCTACATTTTCTTCCACTACGTATTGTAACAGCACGCTTATAAAACAAAAAATACGGAATTGGAGTGCATGACGTATGAGCTAATAACAACGATTTGGCGCCCGTTCCCGCAATCCAGGGGTGCATGGTTTTGGGTGTATAATAATTAATCATAGGGCTGTTGATATAGAGTGTATCGTGCGCTATGGCTTACGAGCGCCTAGCTCTGTAGCCATGGCGCGTATGTTCAGGGTATTAGGTTTGATAGAGATTACTTTTTTGCAGGGGAAGTTTTCTGAGTTTTGAGTTATGCACCGTAATGTAACAAAAGCATGATTGATGTGAACTTCCATATTTTTTTCTTAATTATCATGATATTGACTAAGATCTTTTGAACACAGGTTTTTAAGAGATGATTTTTTTTAATGTCACTGGGACGAGACTTCCATATAAAAAATGCTGTAGCAGTTCACCAATTACCGTTTGGAAACCCCAAATCGAAGCAGATCGTGTCCTAACCCTCCCTGTACAGAACCACAAGCATAGTCCACTCTGGATCGATTACGCTGTTACAACAGAGATACAGAATGCTTCCTGCTTTGCCGTTTGTAGTTATAAAACAGGTAACGGATTATTTCTGTTGGCAACGTGTCAGGTACAAGGTCACCGTGTCAGGTATCAGATAACAGTGTTCTCTTCGGGGCGACCGATATAGATAAATCCGCCTATTAAATCAAGGTCTGTACATTATGACCCTCTGCCCAAATTGCTATTATTTTTTTTTTTTTTTTTTTTTCTTTTTTTTTTCCAAAAACAACCGTATATAGGTCTAACAGTACAAAATTACCTTTTCCCTAACGGTATTCAAAAACCGACGTAACGCTGACGATAATCGGTTGTTTGTTTCCAATGTAGGGATACGTACGTCATTTTTACCTGAATGGGTCCCCCGAAGGCAATACAATACACCAACAATGCCGTGACGGGGTCATCAAATAAATCTTTATTTTTTTCCAAAAATTGGCTGTTATTCCCATAATAAAATTCCTTTTTAAGATTCAACATCTGTATATCTGTATATTGTTCTTTAATAACTTAATATTCCACTTGTCCCCTCCCCGCATGAAATGTGAAAAAGATGGGTCCATAAGCTTACAAACTGAAAACAGTCTCAGGCTAAATACCCTTACCGTGGACTGTCATGAGCAGACGGATCCCCCGTGTTAGTTGTGGCAGGCTTACAGCCACTTGCGCGCGGTTGCGGGGGTTATGCTTCGCTCCAGAAAGGGAATCTTATCGGGGACGTCGTGAATTGTCAAACTCGGAAACTCGGCTGTTGAATGCACTGGCGGGACAAGTGATGGAAGTTCCGGCCCGCATAATCTCTGGTCCAAGCTAAATTTGGGACCCGTGCCAATCGTCTATCCTGTTTTGTTTTAAACGTAACGAGTTCGCTTTTTTAAAATGACACAAATATTAAGATTCAACTTTGATAACGTATTAATGGCGGTAATATGCCATCATTTATATTCGCAGGTCGGCGTGCTTGTATGGCTGAATCGTTAGCTGAAGTATGGAGTTTCCTCTTCTTTTCAAGTCTGATGCACCGCGTTCAATGTTAAGCTACAGATGGGGCGAAGCACCCTCTCGTGAATGGATTTTGGGATACTTTAACTCCCTAAACCCTTTGAGGTTATATTTACTCAGCCGAGGCAGCATACTTCAAGGAAACTGCTTCTAACCAAGTTTAGATTGCTAACACCACAAGACGCGGTTGTTCTATTGATTGCAGAACATCTTAACAAAACAAACAAAAAAAATAAATACATCAAAACAATAAGTTTACACAACCAAACAAACATTAACTGTTGTGGTCGTTTTGTCATGAATTCCTTCATCACAGTTTTTAACGAGACTACTTTCAATTTTGGAAGAATATGATTACTATCTTCCATCTGCATTTTACTATCAAAGTTTTAAACCCTAGTAGAGACAAGCGATTCCTCGATAAAAAAGTTAATCGAACAATTTTCAAATTGTGCGCAAAAAAATATCATACGATCTCTCATTATAGTATTTGTCTATTTAATGGTGTGATGGGCAGGATGATAAGGGCTTTAGTATGGGAACTATTGGCCCAGTTGTCCCATTTTGGGTCAATTTCCTTTGTATCTCCTTGTACACAAGTATATACTGCGAGTTGAAAAACAATTCGGTATCTTAGGCAACGTGTAAGAATTAACCAATATACACAACACTTTTCCGATGCATATTTTTCTTATAGCACAAACTGCACATAGCATCTGAATATAGTTTATTTAGTGAAAAAGGGTAGAACTATTTGCGATCATTTGAATTAAAACGCTTTGAATCGTTTACCTGTGACTTTTGTTCTATGCATTCGATATTGGACTTTATCATCACGCAGGAGGTCCCCTTTTTTCTTTTACTTCCTATCTTGGCATTTTTTTCCCACACAATGTTTATTTCCTTTTCCTGTCGGATATCGGCCTGTATTAAAAATGATATAAAACAGCTGTCATATAATTTTCTTATGGAATGTCCCGAGCTGGTCCGTCATTTGTACAACGTACAATGAAAAAAAAAATCGCCACTCCAACCCTCATCTTATACAAGATTATGGTCCCCTAGCGTGCATTGCTTCGGAACTCTTCCGATCTATGGTTCAACGATTTGAGTCCAAAGCAAACATTCAAAAATGGCCGCCAATTTGAAAAAGACAATGCTATTTAGCAACGATCAGATATATTGACATACATTGGTATCAAACAGACGATTTTAGAGACTACTAATGGTAGTATTGTGAGGAGCTAGGACCCAGGTCAAACATGGTTTACCCCCTCACAACAGACAGGTTTGACACCTTAGTAGTTATATGGCCCTCTATATCAACGCTAGTAGGTAGTACTCTCAAAATGCGGTGTCACTCTTTTTCACTAGGGGCCAACTTTAAGTTTACACATGGGATCAGACTTTTAAATGCTCCAATCATGTTTTGGAAATGTAAGTGCCATATTGTCCGTCTATTCATAGGATCCAAAAATGTATGTTTTGTACCATCTATGACCAATGTGTTTGAGATCTAGGGTATTGTGGTGGGGAGGTAAACGATTCCTTAATTGTCCCTATGAACTTCTGCTCCTGCTCTATAATATTTTCAAATCAAGGCGTTTTAACTGATTTTGTTGACTAGGGTGTTTTACAGTGTGTGTGTGTGTGGGGGGGGCAGGGTTAAGGTTTAGCACCTGGGTCCGTTTTCCCCCACACGTACTTACGACCTGTATCCTAACCCTTTATACTATATATGGCGTACTCCCCTACTAAGTTTTCAACAGCGTTTCCGGAAACTGTACGGACTCCCTAACAACTAAAATTTAACCTAGCCGGAGGTCTACTCGATCTAGTTGTGACTTAGGACACAACAATGCTTGCACGCGTTCCCCAACTGACACGTAATGCGTCTGTGACTATCTCTGACCATGTTAACGCACAAACTTCGGTCTACTCGGGGGTTTAATTGACACAAACGACGCTATGAAGGCTGACTCAGAGTTTTACAAATGTAATCTTTTATGTGTTTAATTAAAATTTGAACGAGAACCCAATATATTTCGACTAAATGACCAATTCATCGTTTGAGACGGGGGGCGAATCGGATTTTTCGTTTGGATGCAGTAAATATTTGCTGTGTAATATTATATGGGCATAGGATGGCCCTATAACAATAATCCGGGTCGGATTTGGATACAAGTTGTTGTTTTAGCTATTTTAACCAGAGATACTACTTGGCAAATATACTTCAAAAACTGGAGTGTTAGTTTTTTTACATCACCGCCTTTCTGATATCATAGAGGACACACCGAACTGGTATTAGATTTACCACAATTTCAAGTGTACATACTACCATGTTAGGTTGTCTTACACCCATTGTTGGTGTTTCATCAAATGTATTTTATGACACTGCTTGGTGTTCTTTTCACACATATAGTTGTTGATTATTTTTTAACACTGCTGGAGCCAAATTTACACTATTTATTATCTTAACACCCTCCTGGAAAAATACGGGACGCACCCTCTGGTTGTTAATTAACACTAAACATTGGTGTTCACATTTATATTTGTAACGTCTGACATTGTTTTGTAGACACTGTTTTGATTTTGTATTGTTTGCTTCTATGGTAACTGCTACCTCTAACATATTAAACATTTCATAAGCATATCAACAAAATTCATAATTAAAAAAATTGTGCAGCAACCACCAAGCGTGTTTAATTCTATAGTCAACACCAGAACAAACACTGATAAGCTTGACATCGAAGACATCGACTTGGTGTTCCTAATATTTTTAACACTCATTTTTTTTTCAGTGTATATGGACAGCATTATGTACAGGAAAAAAACAACGATTTGTTTGAAAAATCATGGCGCCCACATCGGGACATCTCTGAGTCAGCCTTTAACACCGTTTTTCGTATATGTGTAGCTTGATGTAATCAGTGGCAGCTGTGGTGGTCGTGATCTAGGAGGTGAAATGGTTCCCGAAGCGACAAATTCTGAATTATACAAACTCCACCGAATCCCTTTCCAAAAAGAGTTTTAGAGATCTATAGGCCACAACATAATTGATATACTGATCTCAATTATATGACAATATTGGAACACCTTCTTAAAGGTACTGAAAGAGTACAGTAGATTCCTAGGATGTTTATATCTGAAACTCTGGGGAGTAAAATGTAATAATATACTCCAAAAGTACAAATACAGACTGTTCCCATCAAGCTTCTTGTTACCAAACTAACGAAACTAGTATACCCATTAAACATCCTATTTGTCATTTTGTAGCACATACAAATTAAAATGGTATACTGATTCAAGCTGATAAATAGATAATTTAATTTAAAAATATATATACTTAAAAGTATGTTTGGCATAAGGTATCTTTTCTTGTTTGATTTATTATATGTATCAGAATTTATATCTACAGTAACATGTTTGGAATTTGAAGAAGGGTCAGCTTTAGATCGATTTTTTTTCTTGTAGCCAATATCTACATCAAGTGTATTTATGTTAAAAATGGGCAAAAAATTACCTATCGGACACATGTCTTATTTTCTACAAGGAAATCCCGTTTTTAAATGTTTTGCCACCTCCCCACAAACAACTACCACACTACTGAAGAAAAGCAATGGAGACATTAAATACAATAAACAATAAGATAATTAGTTGCAGATGATCACGCATGTCTTGGAATATTCCAAAAAGAACCCTATCCTAAAAAAACATAATTTTTTGGCTACTTAGTGAATACAAAAGCTTTTTTTTGGGGGGGACTCTTTGAAACTCCACTGAAAAAATGACAGGAAATCGGAAATCAAAGTAACTCCTAGTTGGTGAGAATATTCCCCCCAAACGATGAGGACTTACCTTGTCCATACCTGAAAACCTATAGTAATGTATGGTAATTATAACAGAATACCCGTAGCTCATAATTCTGTTTTAACCCTGCAATAGATGAAATATTTTAACGATGTAATTTTTTTTCCACATTTCCCCCTTAGGAAAATCTAATTCCTGTCAACTCTAACAACGAAGCGATTATATCTTCACCTTAAAATTATTTTCCCTTCTTTATTGTTTCCAGCAATATTCCCATACAAACTGGCTAAAATAGCATGTAACTGGAAAAGGCAAAAACTAATAGCAGTCGTTGAAAACCTTCCATTTTTGCAGGATATGTTTTTCGTCCTTCTTTGGCCTGTGCGAACACTAGTTTATCACTCCTTTTAGATGATAGACATGCGTCCGATATATGCCTGTCTTTTAATTCCACCCGTGTAATACATTCTATTACGCAAAAGGACAATAGCGAGCACTGTCGCACACGGCTCGCACACATTACGCTCCCAAATACTTCCCCAACGTTTAATGCGATAGGCCTTAGGAGTGCATATAGGCAAGCGGGACGAGAGGTTGAAATTTACAAATCGCAATGGTCCACACAACATCAAATTGATGTGAGAATTAATAAACACATCTAGCGCATACACCTGTCAAATCTGCAATAATTTGCATATTAGAAATATGATTTTTTTTACCTAATTTGCATGCCAATTTGCATAAAAGGGGGTTTCAAGGTATTTGGATATTTTCCTTCGTTACAAGTAATGCAGGAAAGCGACTGAACATGCGGTATTTTTTGCATAAGTTAGGAATGTGCTACTCTATCAACTAAATTCGAATGTTTTCCAAGTTTGGTTACTGACTGGTTGTTTAAATTTGGTATTTTTCATTGCAAAAAATACGTTTTTTAGCAGCTTTCGTCGAGTTTCGACCTAATTTTCTGCTTACCATAACTAACATTTGGCATTTCTCTTTTTAGTTCAAACAAAAAACCGACGATTTAGAACAGTCTACACGGCAAATTTGAAGCACAGAAACACACTGTTTTCATGTAATTTCAACAAATTCTACGTTCCCTTTTTTCCCTCATTTTTCCTGTAGTAAAATACCAGCCAGCTGCTGCCTGTTCTAACTAGAACACCGTATTTTTCTTTCACGCTCTGTTACATAACGGGACAATACACGCCATTATCAGATACCCATCACAAATGTTCTTCATTGTCGCAAGCATTTTTCTATGAAAAGAACTTCCTTGCTCTCTTTTTCTATTATGTCTTTCGGGGGGGGGGGGGGGGCCAAATTTTCACCAGCGTCATATGAATTGAGTAAATTAGTGATTGATTGCGACGTTTTCATAGTTTTAAATTATCATTGCAACCCACGCAATCTTTGAATAAAAATATTAAAAAAGCAAATTATAACATAGAACGTAATTCACGGATTTTCCAAAGAGACACCGAATATGCAAGTTTACACTTTGAAAAGGCTGTATGACAAAATACATTTTTCAGAGACTTCATCATTACAAAACCCATGCCTATCATCTAAGTTCTTAACATTAACAATATTTTAATACTTGGATTCCTATCAGTTTAGATTAAAAGTTGAAATCAAACGCATTGAATAGATATGTAAGAGATAAAAATTTAATCTAAATCAGATTTTCCTCCATTTTAGTCTAAAATTTATAAGATTAAAACGGTAGGATCGCGATTTTTGATACCTCCTTTGTTTGCTTTATACTATATAGCAAGACCCGTGTTAGAAATGCTATGATTTTTATTTTTTCGAAACCATAAGTTGTTACCAAATCTAGATTGCTATCTATTATTTCTGTACGGATCCAGACAAGACAGGCAAAAACCAAACCCGGCTCGCCTTTTCTACAAGTCATTAAACAATGAAGAAGAGAACTGAAAACGAAAGAAATCAATATCAGTTTTTGCACAATATAAGACCAAAACAACGGTAGTTAGTATTGTTGGTTGACGGATATTGATGATAAACTTTTTTTCTCCAAGAAGAGTTACTTTTAAAGGTCTTTACTTTAAAATACTGCTGCAGAAAACATATTATACCCGGTTTAAAAGATTTCCTAATTTTACCAGGACTTTGCCTTTTAAATTTACGGTAAACGCCAATTATATTCAATAATCTTCATGCTTTATTACTATACCTACATAAAATTAAACTTTGGAAGTCAACAATTAAATAAACCGTGGCTAAAAAATAATACTACAACATTTGGAAAAAAGGTATATTTATAAACGCTGACCGTTATATATTTTCCGTAATATTACGGTTCTTTTGTACTTACTTGTTTTTAATGTAAGAATACGACTATGAAAATTACCTATAAAATGTGTTAAATAACGTTCGTAATACCGTCCTTAAAAATGCAAAATCCTTATTTTCCCTACATTTTTAAAAATAGTGTAAAAACTCTTTTCCCTCCTTTTTCATTAATTAGTTTTTTAAATTTTGAAAAAAGTTAGTACACACACACACCACATATATAATATATAGATATATATATATATATAATAATATATATAGATATATTATATATATATATATATATATTATATAATCTATATATATATATTTAATTTTAGCAATTGTATCAGTAAGTCCTGTACAATAGTGTAGTGGATAGGTATAGGACGGGTAATCTTAAGGCCCTGGTTCAAATCTATGTAAGGTACATGTATTATTTTTATTCGATATGATTTAATTAATTGGTGACATTCCCATATATAAACAAAGTGTATAAACTGGTTTGTATTTCTTACCATTTTCCTTTGTTTAATGCCTTTTTTCAAAATTGTTTGCCTGAAATATAACTTTTTTACACACGTGTTAACGTAAATACACTTTGTATATTCCATTCTACAACGTGAAAACGTGGTCAAGGATGTAATACCGTTAATTTTATATTGTTTAAACAAGTCAAAAACCAACAATACGCGTTGAAGCTGAGATTTGACGCCATTATTTTACGTTCCTTGCAATGGTGTTCGTATTTTTACGCTCCAGTTATTTACGTTTAGCATGTAGTGAGTCCCAGCTGCCATTCAAATGCCTGTTTTACAGGTTTATTTGTTTAACAGTGTAGGCCATTTTGGCGAGCGAATTAGAATCCGCATAGATTTTGAAATTTGTTCAATTATATCTTCTATATAGCACTTTGCCTACATCGTAAAGGCGCTCGCATAAATCTCACTGATTACATTATTATGATTATTCCATGACCCGCCTTTTGGAATCATACATAATTTAACACAGATGGACCATCCACGCGAGTTCTTTGTTGTTTCATAATTTATATTTGAGCTGTTGTATGCAGGCTTATTTTGTCAGAGTAAAAGGCAAAACTTTTTTTCTTATCGGTGAAATCGCCGGGTAAAACCACGATAGAATTACATGATAACCAGTTTTCTCATGAGATTTTGGTTTTCAAACCTTTGTTTCTACCGAGAAATCCGGCTTTAAGATTGAAAAAAGTCAAAAGCCGTGCTATCGAAATTTGAAAAACTGTTTTTTAGTATAAAAAGCAGGTTGATCGATTCCGAAAGCTGGAGAAACCCTCTGTTTTTTTCGATCGACAAATTTTTAACCCTAACAATCTTTCATTCAATTTGGTAACGTAGTTTTTTAGTTGTTTTCTAATTTGAAATGTAAACTTAGCTAAAGGAAAATCTATTTTATTTTGAGAGATTTGTCTATGACCATCTATAGCAAAGTCTATACCAATTATCGAATGTTTTCACCGAAAAAATGGTTTATCTGTAAAATGATTTGTTAATGAAAAACTTTTTTCTCCAAGGGTGATATGGACACACAGCTCTACATAATACAATTTTGGATCTTTATGATACAATATAGGCCACAAAAAAAAGAGATTATTTCGCTCAACCCTCCTGTGTCGGCACTTTCCTGAGTGATCGGGTACAAAATCACATTTTATCGCGTTTTTCCTTTTTCCTAGAGACTAACTTTTTGGGGGCGGAGGATTTGGTCAAGAAAAAAATGGCCGCAAAATAAAGTGTGTACAAAATGCAGTAAAAACATTCCGCGTGGCTGTTATTTTTTCTGAGTTAAAAAAAAAACGCATAGCGCTTAGGGTTTTTGGCCTGTAGGAAGCCAGACCTGCTTTTTTTTCTGGTCTATAATCGCTATGCCGTTTGTTTGTTTGTAGTCAAAAAGCTATGCGCTACGTGAAATTCTTTTATTGCATTTTTAGACGGCTTTTTTTTTTTCGTCTACTATCGTGGCCATTTTTTTTTCTATCTTGACTAATTTTGAAAAAAATAGTTAAAAATCATTTGAAAATCTTAAAAAAAAGAAATGCACTAAAAATTGATTTTTTTTACGCCTATGCGAACGGGAACTGAAGACGAAGCCTTCTTCTCGACCTAAGCTCATATTGATTTGAGGTATCTAATCTCAAGATGTATCGATGATCTTTTTTTTGGGGGGGGGGCCGAATTTTCGACAGTGAATTTTAAATTTATTTTAAGGTGTGACCTTTTAGACCACGGGTGTTGTTAGCCCGAAAGTGGGAGCCGATTACCAAATTGGTCGACTTTTAAAACAAATTTGATCGCTTATTATTCACACTTCAAATAGAACATTTTGGATACGAATTTCTCTTTCTCTTGATAATTACAATTATCAAATTTTATTATTTTTTTTAATTACAAGAGTAAATTTTACTTTACCCAAAAATCTTCAAAGTTTTGAAATTTCACCGTCTTTTTGAGTCAAATTAAATGCACTTCTTATTTTAAGAGAGTATTGATCACCGTCGATTTCATCCACTTTACCAAGGGTTACCCGTTAGTTATAAAGTGTTTTATTTTGATTAAGACCTTACCCCAATGCCCTCTGAAAAAAAAACAAAAAAAAAAATTGATGTCAATATTATAATCCGTTTTGATATGAGAGCTAAGAACGTGATTTCTTGTAAGCCCATAGAAAAATTAATATTATTTAAAATTAATATTGGGATTTTTTTTTTTTTTTTTTTAAACCAAATACCTTTTAGTAAATGAGAAAAAATGGTATCTTTCTTCAGACCATTTTGACAACTTCCTGTACAATCTGAGGTGTGGGAGGGGATATTAGAGATCAATGCCATGGACCTTTAAACAATACAGTTATCGGATAGGGTAATTCAATGGCGTTTATTTGCCTAGCCTTTTAGGAGTGACTTGACACCATCCCATTTTCTACAAAAAATCTTGTGGATTGGGACTTGTATCGATCACCAAACACTTTTTACAACCAAATAATGTCATAATAATAGCCACCAAAGTAATGGAACCCTAGTTTAAGTCGAAATCTGTTGGCATTGGTCCGTTCACATCATCAGCAGCCTTTTTTTTGGTAACATCCGCACGGTATGAATTGACAATATAAGGGAAATGATGCATTTTGCATATGGACGACTTAGATACTTTTTTGTCAAAACCTTAAAATTTTGAATAGTTTGCTTTTAGACGTTTGTTTGGTTTATTTTCCTTCTTCTTTATACTGGGTCCATATTCATAGGGAAATTTAAGTATCTCCTCTGTTGTACTATATGGCCCAGTCAACGTCTTCAATGAATAAGCCTAAAACAGTTTGTTTTGTGAAATCAAGTAATTTTGTAATAAAATGACTCCGAAATAGTGTGCACGGCGTAGTTGCACAAAATGAAACCCAGAAAATCATCAGAGTTGGTGTATAATTTCTCTGTAACCATTTAAAAACGGGTCAACCAACTTATTTATGCTTACTTTATAACAATACATTATGTATGTTAGGGTGCAGAATGTTCGCGATTTATAGTAGTATATAAATTTTCCTATAAAACAAATACCTTTGAACTGAAAATAAGGTCGGGTAAAGTGGGGTATATGGACCCCCTTATAGGATCGTAAGTTTCACGATTTTATTTTACTCTTTAATAACTTTCATTATCAATTGATAGCTTGGTTCATGGGTTGTAGCAGACTAAAGATATTTCATTCATCTCTAACCAATAAAAGATATAGGCTTTCATTGTTTTTTTGGCCACGGGCATATTGCCCATGCGTCGCAATATAATATGCCACCTGTTGGGCAATATAGGCGGGACAATATGGACCCCATATGGTCCCATATTGCCCCGTCCCCTAAAGTTTCTACATGGGGATATAGGGTGTCCATATTAACCCCAGATCACACATCACCCTTGTAGTAGATTTAACGATAGGAATTTTGATACATGTATTGATACATGGATAAAGTCGTACTACATGTTGCCATGGAACAACCTCCAATCGAGGCTCAAGAGAAAATAGGGTATTTTAAAATGTCATGACAGAAATAAGAAAAACCGTGTTGAAAATTTAAATTTAATATTTCTTTCAGGACACTCCTCCGTTACCATAACCAAATTACAGTTTTGTTTGATATTTCTTTCAAGTACCCTAAAAAGGGTCAACTCCTACCATCCTAGTTCAAAGTTAAAGGGGGTCCATATGCCCCGTGGTCCATATTTACCGCCACTTTACCTATATAGTTCATCTGCAAAATACATAGGCGGAAAGCGTGGTGTGCAGGGGTCGTGGAGGCTCAATAAAGCTAACGACCACCTCTGTTCCTGAAATTTGTGAAGAGTCACAGTGCCGCGTGGTTAAAATGCACCTTTCCCCCAGCCATTATACAATTCTTCATCAGTAAATAAAAGGGTTTTTTTTTCAGATGGGGCATATGCCTTTAACTGCATAAAATTACTGCTTAATAATAGTAAGTTGCGTAATTGACCTATCTACACCTTCATCCTACGTATCCCCTGCAATAAAATTATACTATAAATATATATTAGCATATTTACCAATCTACCACTTCGGCTACGTATTTACATTGAAATAACCGTTTAGTTATTAGCAATTCATAGGCCTATAGCTACCCGTTTTACACATTCACTGGCCAAACCGTACGTGTTTAATTTTGTCACAGTTTTTTAAGCGCCTAGACAGCAAATCAAATGACTTTTTTTGTCAAAAGGTGGGTATTTACTTAGTCCACTGCCCCTATAATAAATCACAAAAACATTGAAATCCAGCATCGTTTTCTTTCTATTCTCCATTTCTAAATCATAGCATGAAAAGTTATAACGTGAAACGCCTTAACTTGTTTTAACACATGAACGTAATGCGATGGCGACGTCATGTTAGAGTGTGTTTAGAATCTTAAAACATCTGAACACCTAAATGTTGTTGGCAGGAAGTAACTGCTTGACTGTCTCAAACAGTGAGACAAAATATGTTTAGATCGTGTCACGACCCAAACACATTGATTTAAGTGTTGTAACCAACATTTGAATGATAATAATATTAACGAAACTCATGTTTCCCTATTTAGATTTAATACCGTGCATCGCAGACTGATCACTGATACTAGACTCTATCGCACCATCTATTCTACGCAAATCATGATACTGTGATATGTATATGCGTAATAGCGCTATTTAAAATATACGTCTTTAGATTATTTGCGTATTACGTTATATGGCAACCAAAACACACAACAATTGGTGTTTGCCGTTAACTTGTCGCAATAATTAAATTTTGACATGTTAAGGTGCCCCACCCGATTACAACATACAATTTTCTTGTTTTATACGGAACGCCATCACCAACATATCTTGATTTCCAAAATTTATTTTAACCATTTTAACGCGAGCAGTATAATTGTGATTATACAGATTAATGAATATACCGAATTTTTCATTAACCGTGAACAATCGTATTATTGCTTGTAACATTATAATGGGATGGTTTCACCAAAAGAGTTTTGCAGGGAACTGAGAAAATACAAGGTTTTTATTAAAGCAATCTTGGCTTTTGCGGGTGTGAGCGGTGGGGTCGAGGCTGAGGATCGTGGCACCCCTTACGATTCTATTTCCTGTAAATGCAAGTCTTATTGATCCCGTGCCCGCGGGCCAAACGTCCGGTCTGAAGAAGTAAATCCGGAGCACTGTTTCTTCATCTTTTTCGGGCAGATTCCCCCATTTTTTCAAAGATTTTAACTACCCTTTCCCACCTCTTACTTACTCTAAAATGTGCAAAAGAGGTTCTAAACGTGTCCTCTTATGAACCTTTTGTGGCCGGTCCTCAAATTTTTAAGAACCGTTTTTGAGGGTTTCCATGATTCTTGAGCGTTTCATACAGAAGGACAAAAATGTTCTAGGCGCATTTTTTGTTTAGTGTGTACGAGTTACTGTTAACCTTTGTTTGCTTGGTTTTATTGTTTTTTGGCCTTATGGTATATTATTTTTCCTATCATTCTTCATGATGATATAATATTTTGGACAAATTGTTTCATTGAAAGGCATCCTTGAAACTCCTTGAAACGTAGAATTTCATTGTCAATTCCCACGACTTGAATATTCTAATAAAAACGTTAATCTAATATAGGCCTACTGTTTATATAGGTAGTATTTTTTTTTTAATATAGTGAGTGTTTGAATCATCAGAATCTTTTGTGTGGGTGGGGTGGGAGTTGGCCAAGTGGACTTTTGACAATAAACAAAGGCCTTATTTTTACCCCAAAATCTCTTTGAAATCCGTATTTACTTGCTCAATACGAATGCAAACAGCATGTTATGACCTTTTATACTTTGGGATTGGGGGAGTTCGGACGCCTGCTCTCTTCGCCGCTCCTCCAAGGTCCCGCTTTTTAATCTTATTCATTCTCGCTGGCAAAATATTAATGTTTTTATAGCGAACAAACCAATTGTTTGACGAATTCATTTAAACGAACTTCTTTTCGTTCGCCGGCTTTCCCCTTTCCCTCGTACCAGAACATAAACCTGAAATACAACAAAATTTGGTGTATTGATTTTGCTTCACAGCCGAAACCCTTCAATTGTTAAGGGTCAAACACTGGCGGGACCGATCATAAGAACACCAATGCGTGTTGTTACGCCTCGCATATCGGTAAAATGCAGATTTTTGGGGTTTCATGCACTCGGAGAAACGAAGCATTTTCTAGGCCGACTTCAACGCAAACACTTCAAAATGCTCACCTTTCTTGAAAAATGTTATAAGATACATATCATCAAGAAATGTACAATATATGTATGTATAAAACACTCTTATACTCAAAATAGCATCTAAAATCACCAAAATATGCTAAAAACTGAAAATATCGACCTGGGTTTTTTTTTACAGAAATATCAAAGAGATTATGCATTTTTCTTACTATTAGATTTTGGTAGATTAACATTGCAAATTATTAAAAATAACTGAAATCGATAGCTCTTTCTTGAAAGATTAGCTATTTTTTTCTACAAATACTCATACCTAATTTCGTATGCATATTGTATGCAAATGAGCCTATATCTATGGTTCTACATGAAGCAAAATTATTGCAGTATTTCCACTTCCAATAACTTCAAACACTATCTTTGCATATAACACAAAATTTTGATGTTTGTGTGGCATATGCCGCTTTTTTGTTAAATAAGCCCTCTTTTCAGGGTCGTCCCGCTTCCTCTCGTCTTAGAATTTCTTAACTCTGATGCGTATCACACTGAGAACCACCTCAGCAGGTGTTTGGGGGAACAACGTAAGTCGCAACTAATAGAAATTCTTAGCTGTGTGAGGCTACAAAGGTCTGAAATTTTTGTAACCAAAAACCAAAGGCATGACTTTCCAAATAGTACCCAAATTCAACTCCACTTGTGGCGATAGGAGCCATTAATGTGTCTCCGATTAGTATCTTGGTGTCATCATTGATAAACATGTCAACTTCCTCACAAACACATCAGATATCCTGTCAAAAGGTCAAAATTCCGTTGTACAACGCATGAGGGCCATCAGCGGTCTTCCCGAGGAGCCAAATCTCAAGTGCCTCCGCAAATTTATCCAGCCACCGTTCGTCCGATTTTAGACTATGGCTACGCCTTCGCAACAACAAGCGGCCGAAAACACTCGAACCACTCGAACCAAGCTATTCCACATTCTATTCTCTCCTCGCCTGCGCAACGTCCAAACTGTTCCAGCTCGAATCCGAAATTATGCCACTTCCAGTTCCGACATGCAGCACGCCTATTCACCTTTGCCGACAAAAGTCCTCCGCCACACACTGAAACACGCTCTACACACCAAATCTCAAAAAAGCCTAACAACTCAATGGAGTCTTTACCGACAACACATGGCTCCTCCAAACTGCAGATGCAGGAACCTTCACAGCCAGACGCGCAAACCTCCGTCTCCCCGAAGCTATTCAGCACGCTGATCCATGGTCCAACATTCATCTCCTTATGATACCAAAACCTCAGTCCACCCACAATAGTAGAAAAATCGGCCTACAAAAGCATCGCAGATGCAGAGTCAACAAATTCTGATCCACTTGTTTACTACACTGACGGCTCGGTCAACAAGACGCACTTGTGGGGGGGGGGGCCTTTAGCACCACATACCCCAAATTCATTCATGACATCTGATAGCTGCTCCATGGTACAAACAGAATTGGAATTCCATTCCGAAGCAATCCGCGAACGCAAAAACCAACGCTACAAACATCGTCATCCACACAGACAGAGCCAAGTGCAATCGAAACATCCGCACTCACACGACACATGCCTGAATAATGACTCCAAACAGACCATAAAAGACATCAATCAAAAATGTCATCACAACTGGATCCCCATACAATCGGCATTCCCGGGCAGCGAAGAATCGGACGCCGCAGCCCAGTCCCCCACCCCGGCACTAACGGAAACCAGAACCTGACATAATCATACCACACAGTCGCCGCCAAATGTCCGGTCTGAAGAAATCCGGAGCATGTTTCTTCATTTTTTCGCAGATTCCCCCATTTTTCAAAGATTTTACCCTTTCCACTCTACTCTAAGAAAAGTGTAAGAGGTCTAAACCTTGTTCCTTTAGGAACCTTTTGTGGCCGGTTCTCAAATCTTTAAGAACCCCCTGTTTTTGCAGGGTTCCATGATCTTGAGCGTTCCATATAGAGGAAAAAAGGTTCTAAGGAGCATTTTTGTTTAGTGTGTTACGAGTTACTTTAACAATTTGTTCGCTTGGTTTAGGTTGTGCTTGCCTTTGCGATATTATTCCTATCACTTCTTCATGATGATATAATATTTGGACAAATTGTTTCATGTGAAAGGCATCATTGAAAATCTTGAAACTAGCATTTCATTGTCGACTCACGACTTGAAATAGTCTATAAAACCTTAATCTAAGAGGGCCTACTGTAATATTTAGCTATTGTTTTTTATATAGTGATGTTTGAAGCAATACATCATCTTTTGTGGTGGTGGGTGGGAGGTGGGCCAAAGTGGACTTTTGCCATAAAACAAAGGCCTATTTTACCAAATCTAATTGAAATCCGTTATTTACTTGCTCAATACGATTGCAAACCACATGTTAGATCTTTTATAAACTTTTGGGATATGGAGGTTCGGACGTTTCTATCGCCGCTCCTCCACAGGTCCCGCTTTGAATCTTATGCATTCTCCGCTTGCAAAATATTAAATTGGATAGCGAACAAACCAATTGGTTGACGAATTCCTTTAAAAGAACTTCTTTTCGTTCGCCGGCTTACCCTTCCCATACCAGAAACATAAACCTGAAATACACCAATTTGTGTATGTGATTTTTGCTTCACAGCCGAAACCCTTCAATTGTTCAGGGTTCAACACTGCGGACCGATGCAATAAGGGAACCCATGCGTGGTTGTTATGCTCGCAGATCTGTAAAAATGCAGGATTTTTGGGGGTTCTGCACTCTGAGAAACGAAACATTTTCTCGGCAGAAATTCAACCAAAGCCACTTCAAAATGCTCACGTTCTGAAAAATGTTATAGGATACATCTCATCAAGAAGAATGCTACAATATAATGTATGTATAAAAAAACTTTATAAGGTAAAAATAGCATCTAAATCACAAAAAATAGTAAAAAGGTCTGAAAAATATCGAACCTGTTAATTACTTATATAAAAGAGATTATGTCAGTTTCTTACTATTATAGTTTGGTAAGTTCATTGGCCTAAATGATTAAAAAGAAACGACCTCGATAGCTCTTTAATGATAAAGATATAGCTATTTTTTCTCACAAATACGGTTGCATACCCTAATTTCGTATGATATGATCAACATTAGCCTATATTCTATTGTTCTACATGAGCAAATTGATTGCAGAGTTCACGTCCAATAACTTCAAACACTATATTTCAATATTAACACAAAAATTTTGTGTGGGGGATATGGCCGCTTTTTGTTAAATACGCCTCTTTTCAGGTCGTCCCGACTTACCTAATAGTCTTGAGGAATGTTCGTAACTCGTGATGCGTATAACGGCTGAGAACCATATTCGGAGGTGGTTTGGGGAACAGACGTTAGTCGCAACTAATAGAAATCTTAGCTTGTGTTGAGGCGCAACGGTCTTAAATTTTTATGTACCAAAACCACAGCTATGAGCTTCCACATCAGGTACCCCAAAATTCCAACTCCACTGTGCGATCAGGCCATTGAATGTGTCTCCGAATAGAAG